>AWOL01S0049163.1:12994-24213 GCA_000715115.1 Nicotiana otophora | reverse complement strand
ACGACCCCTCACAATTAGTGCTTCTCCTTCTCCGCCCTTCTGTTTTTCTCCCTTTCTTTGTTCATAGCTGTACAAAGCCGAACAAACTTCTCTGAGAGAAATTTCGTCATTTCCATGGAGTAGAGTAGTTTCAAGGTGCTCGTACTCATTAGGAAGTGACCCCAACAACATCAAGGCCAAGTCACCATCATCAAAAGTTGCATCCATATTTTGCAAATCAATGACCAACTTATTGAAACTGGTGATATGTTCATTCATTGTGGTACTAGGAACATAGGTGAAGCAAAACAGTCTCTTCTTCGTGTACAATTTATTTTGACTGTTTTTCTTCAAAAATTTATCCTCCAGTGCTTTCCATAATTTACTTGCAGAAGTTTCCTTTGTGTATGGATATTTCTGCTCTCTAGCAAGGTAGGATCGAATGGTACCGCAAGCAACACGATTGATAATTTTCCAATCTTCTTCTCCAATAACATCTGGCTTCTTTTCTTCAATGGCAAGATCTAGCCCTTGTTGAAAAAGAACATCTAGAGCCTCGCCTTGCCACATCCCAAAATGTCCTGACCCGTCAAATAATAAACAAGACAATAAGACAACAATAAAAGAACACAAGAATTTACGAGGTTCGGCCAATTTTGGTATAGTAGTTGTGACTCATTCACACTATATACATTTAGCTTCCGCAACAATTGGTATCAGAGCCAGGTTACTGTCTAATTATGCTCTGTGGTTGCAGCATAGTCTGATCTTCCACATCAGAAAAGATCTATCTTGGTAACTGAGTCAAGGTTCTGTCTGAGTATGCTCTGTGGTTGCAGCTTAGTCTGATCTTCCACACCAGAAAGGAAATAATCTTGATTTGTGTCGTCAGCTACTAAATAATATTTGTGTCAAAATGGGAGACAATAAACAAGAAGAATCTACATCAAGTGTCAATAATACGTCATCGTTGGTATCTTCGCTTATGACAAGAATTGTGTCAAATGCAAAATTTGCGGTAGAAACCAATTGTTGCGGAAGCCAAATGTATATAGTGTGAATGAGTCACAATTACTATACCAAAAAATATGACAACCACTAAATAATAAACAAGACAATAAGACAACAATAAAAGAACACCAGAATTTACGAGGTTCGGCCAATTTTGCCTACTTCCTCAGACACAATCAATATTTTATTCCACTCCAAAATTACAAGTGAAATAATACTAAAGAGAGAAGATACAAATGCCTTAAGAAGATAAAAAAGGCAAATGAGAGGTGTATTTAAATCCTAAACATTAGGCCTCCTTTTATAGGGTGAAATTCTCATTCAAAATTGTCATCCACCGATGTGGGACTTTTGACAATTTCAACAAATCTCCACCTTGGCAAAATTCCACATCTTCAATTTTCTCTCAATAACAAATTTTGGTTGTGTCTTCATCTTCAGTCTTTAGTGTTCAACAATGTTGATCAAATCCAAACAATGTTGAAACTTGAGCGCAGTCATCAAGTTTATCATGCAAGGACGAAGCACATTGATGTTCGGTATCATTTAGTACGAGAAATCATAGAAGAAGAAATAGCATCAAGTAGCATCGTTAACAATTCAAAATATTTTTCTTGCTTAGTTTTTCAAGATCCTTTACTATCCCAAATATATGTATGCTGCATTATATTGTTACCGCAATTCACATGAGCACATTGATGTGAATGCCATGTATATTGAGATTATGCACGACTAAGTTGTTGGATTATGACGAACTTCTTAAAACATAAAGCCTTTAGGATAAACTAAGAAATTATAGTTTTCATAATAATGAGAATTACTAACATTCAAAAGACCTGTTACTATCTCTTCTTTCATGCATATTTATTATATTAGTAATGTGTGCATAATGTACTGAATGAGTTAACTTACATGCAATTATTTTTCCTGCTTCTTTTTTAGATCTTGCATTAGCTGGAACAATTTTATTTGGAAAACTCTTTATATGATATCAACCCGGCTGTCATCGCTCTCCTGTCCAATTAAACGGAGCATTTCATTTATTTCTGGCCACTTTGGGTTGCAAGTGAAAATATGGAACAAATCTGGATATCCAGCCCACCTACAAATTGCCATTGCATCTTGATAGTTTTGTACCCTATATCGAGGTCCCCCAGTGTGTGAAAGGCAAGATAATGGTTTTCCCTATCATTGAACAATCAGAATCACCTCGAACAATAGCATCCATCAATCCAGAAAATAGATCAGCCCTGAGTTTTTTTTATTGTTCCGGATATAACGAAATCTTTCATCTTCAATTGCCATGTAACCATCCACGATGTACTGCTGCAATAGTCTACCAGCTTGTAGAAGAGTGTGCGCTTCGTTAAGTCTTTGTTGTATCCTGAAGCAGTAGAGCTGTCTCAATGTCAACTTTTCTCTCGCGAAAGTTTAGTTGATTACATTTGTCAAAAGAATTCCAAGCTTATATCCATTTTCACCATATGATTGTATTAATGAGTAAGTTATAAACATGAAACTTGGGTTAAATCTGTGATTAACATCTCACTAGAAATTTTCATCAGTAAGATCACCAATTATTATTCCTGCAACTTCAGAAGTTGTCGGTATATTGTATTGTCGGCCATCTCTTGTCCTATCAGATGGGAGTCGTAGACGAAAAATAGATTCATGATGTTGTTTATATCTATCCCTTGCCATTCGAAATGTTTTTGCCAAAATATTATGCTCGTCCAACATTTCAGATAAGCCCTGAACAATTTTAGGATCAACTTCATGGAGCAGACTATTCATTCTGTTATGTATCTTATTTTCAGTATCATATATATAGAGCTGGGAAAACTGTGGTTTTTTTCATACTTTCCGGCAACAAAGAGCCAATGTGATGATAATTTTTGACCACTCATCGTGAAAACGTACGGGCCCTTTAAACGATTGATGCTTCTGTCAACTCGGCCTCCCATAGCTGTAAATACGAACATCGAGTTATAAACTCTGATATTTTTTTGAAAACTAATACCAAGTTGTCCAGAATCTGTGCTCAAAAGATATTTGAGATAGGGCGGGGGTTGGCTCATTAACGGTAGTCTTACACGGCCTTCCATACAACAAAATGAGAATTTAGGTCGTGTTGTCTGTTTAGTTTTGTTTGTCCGTTCTTCATACCATAAAATGGCACCACAATATTGGCAGGTGTTTGTAGGAGAGCCAAAATTCCAAGTTGTTGTATTATGACCTGCCAAATACAAATTTGAATATCAATATGAACTGTCCTTCAAGTCTAATGTTATTGACATCTCTTGCAGATACATTAGGTGTTTGTGAGCTGTCTTTGAAGTCATTTAAGATTTGTATGTCAGTAGAAAGTGCAGCGAACCTCTAATGTTAAAGACCTCCATGAGTATTGGATTGAAACAGGTTCGAAATGAGTGCAATGGATATTGAGGATTTATATTGCCACGCCAGCAAGCTTTTTCACGTTTCAAGAACAAAATTTTTATCGCAAAGAACACTGGACATTCAAACTGATGTCCGTTGATTGCATTTTCTGCTAAGTTGAGCAACATGCTACATTTGTTCCTTTTGAAGTAGGATTTGGTTTATTCAAGCAGAATTTCTATAGAATTGTTTTCCCCTTTGCGTTTCCATATCAGGAGACTTACTGTTTTCTAAAGTATTTTAGTATGCAACCTTTGAACATGTTATGCATAGATAATAATGTATCTTTTACCCTTTAACTCCTGCTTTTGTTATGTTTGAAAAATTCGTAACAAACAAAAAATATGTACCTGTATTGTACCCAATAATATGTACCTGTTTGTTGAAGATTGTTTTGTATATTTCTACTGCTTTGAGAACACATATAAACTGATCCTTCATTTGCTTCGTCTTTTGGTGTATGATGTCGCAGGATACATAGGTCTCCTGCAATGTATTTGCAAATATTCTTTAGTATATAAAGTAAGATGCGATCTGCAAGAGATGTCGCTTCGCAAAAGCAAATATGCGTAGAATATTTACATGTACAACAATATCACAATTTGGGATTCATGGTGAAAGGATCCGGATGGGATTACAATTGGTACAAACCAAAAAAGAGACAGAATTAGTTCACAAGTGCTACTGGAATTGAAGCAGCATAAGGTCCTGCTAATCTTATGAACACCACTATTCTAGTTTTCTATATTCACACATCAATTTAAGAGTATAAATAACCACTGCGGCATTATCGTTAAGAGAGATAGATTGATAAGTAACTACATACCATTTTGTTGAGTGAACACATGTCTCCTTATGCAGTTTCGTAACTTCATCAATTTTGTGAATCGTTTCACAAATCGTAGTAGCAGGAGTATTTTCTTTTGTGGCTGATTGTTGTATTTCTTTTGAATTAATACGACCTTTCGCTTCAATCTGGCATAATGATATTTGCATTTTTTGATATCAACCAATTCATCATTCTTCTAGTTACATTGCACTGTTGTTGCATATCTCTTCAGTTTTATTTTAAGCATCCTCTATTACCGAGATAAAAGTGATAGAAGTTGCTGCAGTAGTGTAATTTCCGGTTGAGCATTCGTTGACACCATAAATTCTTTAACAACAGCAGATACCAATTCCATTAAACATGTTATAAAGTATTGAAAATATTGAATATATTAAAATTTAAAATGTTTGGTGAAGTCAGATATTAAAAACAAATAGGTCGCAAAGATGGTTATGGGATGTGCAAATCAAATTATTCGTTGCAAAAAAACACAATGGAATATTGACAATAAGGACTGTGTAGCATGTAATCTTGAACAATTTGTAACTGCTATTATAAACAGGTAAAATTATGATATTTCCGGAAAACTAATTGCATTTGCAGAGTTGATATATTCAATGCAAACAAATTCTCAAGAGTATGCCAAGGGAAAATGATAAATAAGGATGATACCCAGTTTATACTTGAGCAAATCCAAGCAATTCTTTCTTTGTAAATAATCAAAGTAATAAAATGTAAGAAGAGATGAAGAACTGGTTGGCTTCTTAACAGAAGAAAGGAATTCACTACTAGAAAACAGACAAAATCCGTCCACAGAATACCGATCGAAATCGGTCGAAAGAAAAAACGACCGAAATCGTCAGAAATTAAGAAAATTGGTCGCAAAAGTCAAAGAAAAAAAATATATATATATATATATATATATGTATGTATGTACATAATATTTAATTGATTTAACATCCTAAATTGTAATATTCAATATTTAATATCGAATATAGTTTTTCTCTTAACTACCAATTTTTCTGTTTTGTATGTATGTTGAGAAACAATCATCTGTAGAATGGTTTAATGGCAAATTAAGAACAACTTTTCTTTTTTCTTCTATTTTACCAGGATTTTGACAACAATATGATCAGTGACGTTGCTCTATTTTGAGAGTGATTTGGGATGGATACAATGTCATTTTCTCTTGGAAGGCTCTTTCAGTTTTTAGCTGAAGTTTACAATTGATGATATAGTGCTCAAATTGCGTCTTGAAATTGAGTAAATGATGGAGTGGTCAGTATTGCTCAATCCCCCACTCGGTTGATAATGAACTCATATAGAGAGCAAGATAAATAAGTGATTCTCCAAAAACTGGTGCCTATTAGTTTTCAAGGCTTCTCTTGGCTTGTTTATTAATTGCTTATCTTTTCTAATATTCTAGACTGACATGCATCATTTATTTCTGTTACAAAAATTATTAGTCCCTTCATTCCCCTATTTATAGTCTCCCGTGACTTCCCGTATAACATGAATGGTTGTTTTGACAGGCAACAGTAACACACGATTTATCAGCTCTTTGATTGGTGAAAAAACTGAAATCAATAATTTTATCTAGGAAGTTCACAGCAAAATGTAATTTTAACAAACTAGAAACCTTTTTATCATTAGTGTCACGACCCAAACTAACCCTGTCGTGATGGCGCCTATCGTGGAACTAGGCAAGCCGGCTCATTTCCAAAACAAACCGATATTTTTATTTTAAAGATAATTTCAAGGCTATTTAACATAAAAACCTTCGTAAGGGAGTTCAAATCAAAACAAAAGTGCGGAAAAGAAAAGCCCGACATCGGGGTGTCACTAGTCATGAGCATCTACTACAATTTGTCTGACAACATCGAAACTAATACAGTCTGGAAAATAGCTAAATACAACTAAAGGAAGATAAGAGAGAGAAGAGCAGGGCTGCGATCGCCAGCCAGCTACCTTGCTTTCCCTGAGAAAATCTACAACCGGAATAGTCAACAACTGCTACCGCGTCCAGATACGCCTGGATCTGCACACAAGGTGCAGGGAGTAACGTGAGTACGCCAACTCAGTAAGTAACAACAGTAAATAAAGACTGAGAAGTAGTGACGAGCAATAATGCAAGTAAAGTTCATATCACAAAAATTCAGTAAAATACAGTATGCTTTTAAAACCAGAGTTTGAATCAAATCGGCTCTTTTAAATCCAGTTCCAGTAAATTCATTTAAAGACATCTTTCAACAGTTTTCAAACAAAGGCTCAATGCAAAGGTGAGAAAAATAATGAAATCATAATCAGCTCCTCGGGCAACATCACTCATATACAGCCCATCGGACAAACCTCACAATCACTCGTATACAGCCCCTCGGGCAGACCTCACCATCACTCATGCCTCCAGTCACTCAGCACTCGGCACTCGCACTCAGTAGGTACCTGCGCTCACTGAGGGTGTATACACTCCGGAGGTGCTCCTTCAGCCCAAGTGCTATATCAAGCCAATCATGGCATAAATCAATGAGGTCCTCGGCCTATATCAATCATATTGCGGCGTGCAACCCGATCCCATAAATATCCTCACAAATCAGGCCTCGGCCTCACTCGGTCATTAACCTCTCCAGCCTCTCGGGTTCTCAGAAAACAAAGTATTCAGCCCAAACAACATTTATATGATGCATCAAAATATGTAATAGAGACTGAGTTATGCTGTAAATATGTATAAACATGACCGAGTATAAATTTTTAATAAAAAATAATGAGAGGATAACAAGAAAAGACCTCTAAGGGTCCAAACAACACTTGTATAAGGCCTAAACATGGCATCCAGCTTGATTTAAAGAAATTCTTTCTAAAACACATAAGAATCATATAGTTTCAACAAAATATTTAACTTTACAGTTGATACGGGACGGACCAAGTCACTATCCCCAACGGTGCATGCCCACACGCCCTTCACCTTGCATGTGCGCCACCTCCAAATAGTAAAATGATACAAAATTCCGGGGTTTCATACTCTCAGGACCAGATTTACAATCGTTACTTACCTCAATGCGAGAGAATCTCTACTCCGCAATGCTCTTGACCCTAAATTCGGCCTCCAAATGTCCTGAATCTAGCCACAAGCAATACAATACGATCAATATAGGCTAAAGGAATTAATTCCACAACAAAAATACCAAATTATAGCCAAAATCCGAAATCGGCTCAAACCTAGCCCCTTGGCCCAAGTCTCAAAATCCGACAAAAGTCACAAAACTAGAAAGCCCATTCACTCACGAGTCCATACATACGAAATTTATCAAAATTCGACATCATTTGGTCCCTCAAATCCTTAAATTATACTCTCTAAAATCACAAGCCCTAACCCCTTATTTCACTTCAAAATTCCTACTAATTATGTGACAAATCAACGGGAAAACACCATAGCTAATGATAATAGAGCTCAAGCAACTTACCTCAGTGAATAACCTTGAATCCCCTCAAAAGCTCCAAAGTCCGAGTTAAAAATGGTGGAAATGAGCAAAAATCACAAAGTCCTCAATTTATATATTCTGCCCAGCGAAGCAGCACCTGCGGTCTCATTTTCCACTTCTACGACACCGTACCTGCGGAATTTCCATCGCAGGTGCGGAACTCACTTAAGATCCCAGGTTCCGCATCTGCGGCCAACCTTTCTCTCCTGCGCTTGCGCACCTGCGCATAACTCTCCGCATCTGCGAAGCCAGTCATTTTCCTCCCTTCCGCATTTGCGCCCTAGGTCTTGCACCCGCGGGCTCGCAGATGCAATAGCCTTCTCACACGTACGGTTCCAGTCCACCTTAGCCTTTCCCGCACCTGCGACTTCTCCAAGCGCTTCTGCGCCCTCGCACCTGCGGCTCCCCCTCCGCACTCCTCCTCCGCAGGTGCGGAAATACCAGTAGCAGCAGCTTCAGCTGCATTTTTCCAACTCCAAACAATCCGTTAACCACCCGGAATCACCCCGAGGCCCTCGGGACCTCAACCAACCATCCAAAAAGTCATATATCAGCATACAAACTTAGTCAAACCTTCGAACCACTCAAAACGACATCAAAACACCAAATTACACTCGGATTCAAGCCTAAGGACTTCTAACTTTCGAATTCCACCAACGATGCCGAAACTTGCTAAACCACGTCCGAATGAGCTCAAATTTAACACACAAGTCAAAAATAACACCACGAACGTATTCCAACTTCCGGAATTCCATTCCAACCCTGATATCAAATTTTTCACTACCGACCAAAATCGCCAAATTTCCAACTTTTGCCAATTCAAGCCTAATTCTACTACGGACCTCCAAATCACATTCCGGACGCGCTCCTAAGTCCAAAATTACCTAACGGAGCTAACGGAACCATCAAAATTCAAATCTGAGGTCGCTTACATATAAGTCAATGTCCGATAGACTTTTCCAACTTAAGCTTCTACTTTAGAGACTAAGTGCCTCAATCCACTCCGAAACCACTCCGGACCCGAACCAACTAACCCGATATACCATAATATAGCTGAAGAACACAAAAAGAAGCAGAAATGGAGGAAACGGGGCTATAACTCTCGGAACGACCGACCGGGTCATTACAATTAGCATACGTAGATATGTTAGCCGGATGTGCGTAGTCTTTTGAAATACGAGTGAATCTTACTTGAAAATTGTATTACAGCTCGTAGCTCAATTGGTGAAAAGGGATGTAGTGCTGACATTCTCCATTGACTAGACAATCACCTTGAATGTGGTATGTCAGCAAAGTGTAAGTGAAGAAAAATACTTCTCTTTGCGTGGAATTTGACAGTACTACTTCTCTTAGGAAATATTGTGCAAGATTTTCAGTAGGTACATTTTGCCTTATCCCTGTAGAAAAACTGCTTGAAGAGCTTTTCCAAATAATCTTGTTCTTTTAAGTAGTAATAGATCTATTGATTTTCATTGATCCAAAAGAAAAGTAAAAATATATCATGATTTTCAAATTCCTTGTTACCTCTGCTTTTTGATAGTTAACACTAATGCAATTTATCAGCCATTGGCAGTTTAGTTGAAAGGATGAGCAGGGAAGTCAGATTGTCTAAAATAAAATCTCCTATACTTCTTCTACTTCATTGTTTGGAGATAATTGGTCCAAATGATGCGTTTCGAATCTTGAGTCTTATGTGTCCGGTGGAACACGAAAGTTGCACAAAAACAATATAAATTTTTAAATATTGTCACGACCCAAAATCTCACCATAGGCATCGTGATGACACTTAGTCTCTAAGACTAGGTAAGCTGATTACAATTACATTTCGAGCCCTTTTTTTTAGATATTCGAAACCAACAGCGGAAATAAATACAACAACCTCCCAAGACTGGTAATACTGAGTCACGAACTCTGACTGAATATAAGCAATGATCTCAAGGATCGAATATAAAATATTATTCGAATAAGAGATGATAGTACAATAAAAATGGAAAGGCTTAAAGGGACTGCGATGGCCAAGCAGCTGTAATGACCCGACTTGTCATGTTAAGAATTTATGCCCCGTTCAGTGACTTAAGGTTTTGAGCAGCCTCGCAATATGTATTATGACCCGCGTGTGTGGTCGAGTTTGATTTACGGATGATTCGAAAAGATTTGGGACACTTATTCCCTGATATGGTTGCTTAAGCCTTAGGATTTTTAATGCAGTCGGAACTGTGTGAAGATGACTCCGAAATAGAGTTATGTCAGTTCCGTTAGCTTCGTTGGGTGATTTTGGACTTAGGAGCGTGTCCGAATCGTGAATCTGAGGTCTGTAGCCAATTTAGGCTTGAAATGGCGAAAGTCGAATTTTTGGAAAGTTTGACGGGGGGTTGACTTTTTGATATCGGGGTCCGAATGTGATTCTGACAGTTGGAACAACTCCGTTATATTATTTGGGACTTGCCTGCAAAATTTAAAGTCATTCCGGATTGATTTGATGTGTTTCGGCATAAGTTATAGAATTTAAAATTTCAAAGTTCATTATGCTTGAATTGGGGTATGATTCGTGGCTTTGATGTTGTTTGATGTGATTTGAGGCCTCGAGCAGGTTCTTGTTATGTATTGGGACTGGTTGGTACGATTGGACGGGGTCCCGGGGCCTCGGGTTTGATTTGGGGTGGTTCCGGACCAAGTTTGGGTATTTTGATGTTGCTGGTTGCTGGTTCTGGTGTTGTTTTTCGCATTCGCGAGGATCCTCTCGCGTTCGCGAAGAAGGAATTTGTTGTTAGGACTTTGTTCTTCACATTCGCGAAGAGGTTCTCGCATTCGCGAAGAAGGAAATTTTGCTGTTCGTCGTCTGACTTTAGAGGCTGATATCTCGCAATCTATAAGGAATTTGGAGATGATCCAAAAATAAAAGTTGTAGTCCTTTGTGTCTAGTTTTCATAAAAGTAAACCACTTGTCATTTAGAGTTGTGTACAAAAGGTTATGGTGGATACACTATAGGCTGTCCGGGAAGAGTTTGGAAATCTCTATTGCATAGGGCTGACTTTGGAAGCTTATATCTCGTAATCTATAAAGAATTTAGAGATAAGCAACAAATGAAGGTTATAGTCCTTGGAGCATAGTTTTCAGAAAGTCAAACCATTTATCATTTGGAGTTATGTACAAAAGGTTATGACCATTATACTAGAGGCTATCTGAGAAGAGTTGGAAAATGACTTTTGAAGAATTTGTTCTTCGCGAACGCGAGGTGAGTCTCGCGAACGTGAAGAACAAACCCCTCGGCAGTAGAATAAAGTCTAAATTCATGTCATTCTTCCATTTTTGGACCAAGGAAGCTCGGGTGAGGCGATAGTTCGAGAGTTTTTCAAGGAAAATATTGGGGTAAGAATTCCCAAATTGATTTTGGTTAAATTACATGAATCTATTGTTGTTTTTATCACTAAATTAGTGAATTGGGTTGAAAAATTTAGAAAATACTCTTGGTTTAAATTTA
>AWOL01S0049161.1:14682-27591 GCA_000715115.1 Nicotiana otophora | reverse complement strand
CCCCAAACCCTAACTCTCATTTCCCAAATCCGCCGCCTCGGTTTCCCTCCTCTGATGAACCCTAATCCAGCCGCCTCACTAAAATCTCCCTAAATTCTGTTCCTAATGGGATTCTTTCCCCATTCACCTACCATCTCGAGATATTTTCCTTATTTGGTGTTATTTTATGGAATAACTTAGGTACTTGCCTAAACATGGCAAGTACCCCATCTTTGATTCTGTCCAAATCGATCTTTACATCTTGAATCTGGACGACCTTAAATCCAAACGCGTTATTTTGAACAATGTAAGCCTGATTCGTTTGTATCTTGCTGATTCCCTACGGTTAGGGTTTCAAATTCTCTTTTGATTCGAACCAAAACTGGTTCAAGCTTGATTTTTAGCATTATTTCATCTATATTCATTCTATTATGCGTGAATCTGTCTATTTCTGTTGATTCCTTTTACTTGCCTTAAATTAGGGTTTCAGAACTTTTTTTTTACTTGAACCAAATCCGGTTCTACTCTGTGCTTCTTGTGAATAATTTCGTGTCTATGTTCATTGTACGCATTATGTGATTCTTTGCCTTATTTTCTGCCAATCTTGTGTATTTTTACCTAAAATTTAGGATTTCAATTTTACTGATTTAAGTACTTTCCTTTTTTGGTATTTAAACCAGTTATTTTCCATATTTATATTCTAATCCCTGCACTATTTACCCCTCTGCACTCCCCTTTAAAAATACGATAGGCTTAGAAGTTCTGAATTCGAAAATCTTTCACTACTATAACAAAGTTGTGTGCTTCCATTCTTGAATAATCTCATTTTGTATTCTGATTCGTGGCCGGCTGAAAGCCAAGGCCAGAAATCTCCAATTTCTTACTTCTGCTGGTGATATTTACCATACTATTGGATCCCTTTCTTCCATGTTTCATCTCAACTGGTGAGTTATTAGACCCTCTGCCATTTCACTATGATTATTTGCTCAACGTGTTATTTCAATTAGACTATGTTATCCTAAATGCTATTACTTGTAGTTTGAGACATGTTTGAACCTATTTTGAGTTGATTAATGAAATTCTTCTTAAGCTCTATTTTATTGATGACTATCTTTTAAAGTTCAGTCAGTTATGAGCATGTTTATAAACATGCTCTCATACCTTTTCCTGTGGACTGGTTAACCATGTATAGATGTATGCATTAACAGATTTATAAGCTTGTTTATTGAACCTGTTATAATGTGGCCTGTTTGACTTTGTTCTTACTATATTATGACACCTTTAGTAACTGCCTTAATCAGTTTTAATATGTCCTGACCTATTGCTATTTAATGGGATCCCTTCTTATGACACTAGTTCCTATACTTAGTCTAATCTGGATCTTCTGTTATCACTATGAATCTGCTTATGAACTTGCCTTGTTAGCATGTGATTTATTTAATTCCTAAAACTTGATTAAGTCTGCTTAGGATTAAGCATGTCTACTATTTTTTCATATATGCTCAATATGTGATTTTGTCCTTCAGTGGATTCCCTAATCCCATTCTTCTCTCATGATCCTTCTAAATTTTTACTCCTATCCGGCTGAAAGCCAAGGCTACTTAGGTTCTGTCCTCTGATCTCTCTAGTGTGAATACTACCTTGTGTTCTTGAAGCCCTTGGGAACTCTGACATACTAGGGATTTGTGTTCTGTATGTTTAGCCTTGATATATGAGTGAACCACTCAACAACTGGTTACTTTGTATCTATGAACATGGGCTTTGGAGCTATTGTGAGTGGAAGGCCTGGCTTGCCCAGGTGTATTTGGGCCTGCTGTAGGTTCCCTATAGTTACACTTACTTTGTAATTTGTTTATTAAATTCTGGTCTGTAATAATTATTTGTAATAATAATTCTGGAGAATTAGTGAAATTGAGAAGGTGTTCCTATTTTACATTTGCAATAAGATGTGTATAAATCCTGCCTATAGGTCCAACAATGTGTTATCATATGTGATGTGTTAGAAATCATGCGTATAGGTACTTTATTATGTTCAGTCATTATGTGCTAGCAGCCATGTCCATAGGTTCAATGCTTGGTTCAATTATGTTCTGGTATGATCCAATATGTATGCAAATTTCTGTTTGCACACTATTCTGATCAAATTATAGAAATTATGCCTATAGGATCTAAAACTGGATCAAATTGTGGAAAGCATGCCTATAGGTTCGAACCAATTTAATTTCTGCCTGTTTATTCATGAGTTTCCAAATATTGTATTTTCATCCTCGCTGGAAAACATGCTTATAGGGCTAAAACAAATAATTCTGGGTCTGTTTCTGTGACTTGCCACTATTTACTATCGCATAAAACACCTAGATACCATGTTGATAGGATTAATCGTATTATGCTAAAATCAGTAGGCAAATTTATGTAGGTTCTAATAATCGTATTAAGAAACTGATTTTATACATCACTGCATGCTCGTTCATTCAATATCACATAGATATCCTGCCTATAGGACTATGCAATTAATGAAATCTGTCAATGCTAATCAGTTTGGCGTGCATTTGATGTCTAAATGCGGAGGCTAACTTGAGCCCATACTTGTTTCTATTTGAGAGTCCTAACTGTTTTTGTCTGTCGCTTAGTTTTTTTTTCTTTTGAGCAACCTAAGTTAAGGTATAGAACCACCCTGAAATAGAGGTCCAAATGCCTCCTGGACCATAAGCATGGGACGGGTAGTGCACACATAGGGCACGACTTAGAATTAAATATAGAGCTTTAAGTAAATAACTTAAAGATAGTAATCGGGTAGCAGGAGATGATAGTCTGTACTCGCTGAATAATATGAGTAACACCCCATCTTGAGGGAGTTACGAAGTATTATTTATGTTGCACGGGGTGATCCTTTAGGCTAAAAAACTTAGGACCCCCCATTCCTGTTAAAATATTTCTTTATTTGTCCAAACTGTTTCTTTTCTCTTAGACTAATTCACATAATTCGAGTTCGGTCGGGACCCACCGTTGTGGACCTCGAGGAGTGCCTAACACCTTCTCCTCTAGGTAATTTGAGCCCTTACCCAATCTTTGGTGATGCAAACTAGTAAACCCGAGTCATTTGCAAATAGATGCCCTAACGCACCTTAATCTGTTAGGTGGAGACTGTCTCTTTTGAATAACCCTTCCTTTAAAAGAGTTGTCAATGTCTAAACCCGATTTCACGAGAAAAAGGGGCGTGATAGTCCCTACACCCTTCACTTTGAGCCACTTGTTGAAGCCGAGAAACCGTCTAAAACGTGGAGCAAGATGAGATATTGAGGAAAGTGAAGAGTTTAGAGCAATCTTTGAAGCACATGCAAGGGATAGGAAGCCAAGTAAGTGTGGCTTACAAGGATTTATGTTTATTCCCTGATATCCAACTACCCTCTAGGTTCAAGATGCCCAAGTTTGACCTGTACGATGGACATGGAGATCCCGTGGCCCATTTGAGAGGCTTTTACAGCAAGATGAGAGGTGCCGGTGGGAAAGATGAATTATTAATGGCATATTTCATTTAGAGTCTGAGTGGGGCGGCTTTAGAATGGTACACCCGTCAAGATGCTAGCCGGTGGTACACATGAGACGACTTGGTTCAGGCCTTTGCTCGGTGTTACACCTTGTGCGTTCTAGGTGACGTAATAAATATGAGACTTGTTAATCATGATTTAAATAATTTTAAAGCCACAATATGTCTATATATGATGTTTGGATAGAAAATATGAAGTTTGGGAAAAATCGGATTAAAGTTGCGGAACACCGACTAAGGATTTACCTTGTAACAGAGCTTTTTGAGAAATATATTTCGTGTATTATATGAGGTATTTTTGGGATATATTATATACCAAATTTAAGGTCTTAGAATGTAATTTTCAATGCTCTTAAATGTTCATTCATACAACACCCGGATAAAACGTTATAAGCGTCGGAAGATGGGCGAATGAGAGGGTGCCAAGCTAGCACCTCTTTGACTTTTCAAAAGTTGATATATTTGTCTTAACTCGTCTCTCTCTTCATTTTCACATAGAACCTGAACATAGAACACCATAGAATCTGTCTTTGAGCTCTCTAATAGTGTTTCAAAGAATATTATCATCCTGAGCATGGAATCAAGAAGCATTAACATTAAAACGATCCCTATGACGTAAGTATCGCTATATTGCCTCTCTTTCTCTTTGTAGTTTGAGTTTTGGAAGGTAATTCATAGTTAAGAAAATATTTACTTTCTGTATTTAAGTTCTTAAATATCAAGGAAGGTTGATAAATTCATTTTCTAATAGTTAAAACTCAAATAGTGATCGGAAGCCGTGAGTTAGAGTTATTTGACTTGTAGTAGACTGTTTTGTGGGCTGTTTCATATTGTCTTTGGGCTGTATATTTTGTTACTGTTTAATGGAGTTTTGGAGGACGAATGGTGTGGAGAAATACCACATAATGACGGAATGGTGGGCTGGTCATTCGTCGTTACATTTTATAGGTTGTTTGACACTACTTTGGTTATCGTTTTATGTATGAAGTGATTAGGGTGTGTGGGCTGTTTTGTGGTATATTGTGATGAAGATAAGGTTGGAAAATGATGCTTACATGTTGTTATTGTTGTGTTCTTGTTTTGTTGGTATATGGTGTTGGAGGAGGGCCTAGTTACAAGGGAGATGCTGCCCAAATTTATGTAAACGAGCTACTAGTTTAAATTGTGAACTTAGCCTTTACTCAACACTGATTTTAAATCTCCTTATGCTATGGTAGATTGAGTTGAGTTGTTTGAAGAATTGCTTGGAAGGTATTAAGGACTCAACAGAGTTAAGGTATATTAAGGCTATCCCTTCTTTCCTTTTGGCATGATCCAAATGATACAAACGAAACGAGCAAAATACACAACTTCCATAAATGACTTTATTCATAAAAATGCTAGAGATGCTTAAGTTCTTGATTCCCCATGTGTCCTATTATTCTATAATCTGTTCATGGGTCTTAGAAAATACGTAAGTTGATAAAGTTTACTTCGTGATATTAATCAAGGCATAGTGGTTTTATGACATTCCAAAAGATTTTATTGACGTACTTCTCATGCATTGCATTCATTTATACATGTACATTGACCCATAACCAGATGGCGTTATATACACGTACATACGTATATTATATATATATATATATATGTGATATGAGNTTGTTATTGTTGTGTTCTTATTGTTTTTTTTGGTATATGGTATTGGAGGAGGAACTAGTTACAGGGGAGATGATGCCCAAATTTACGTAAATGAGCTACTAGTTTAAGTTGCAGACTTAGCCTTTACTCAACACTGATTTTGAATCTCGTTATGATGTGGTATAGATTGAATTGAGTTGTTTGAAGAATTTCTTGGAAGGTATTAAGGACTCACCGGAGGTAAGGTATGTTAAGTCTATCCCTTTTTTCTTTTTGGCATGATCCAAATGATACAAATAAAACGAGCAAAATACGCAACTTTCATAAATGACTCTATTCATAGAAATACTAGGGGTGTCTATATTCTTGATTTCCCATGTGTATTATTATTCTATAATATGTTCATGGGTCTCAGAAAAATACGCACGTTGATAAAGTTTATTTCATGATATTAATCAAAGGCATAGTGATCTTATGACATTTTGAGAAATCTTATTAACGTAACTCTTATGCATTTCATTCATGTATACATGTACATTGACCCATGACCGGATATCGTTATATATGCGTATATTATATGTAGATGGGATATGGAAAAAGGTTATGGTGTTATATACGCACCACCACCTGATCAGCTAGTATACATTGATGACTTTGCCCACAGTGGCTGAGATGATATGATGGGATGCCCTCAGAGGCTTGATGATGTTATGTACGCATATACCTATGCATGGTATGGCATTTATATGCACATGCATGACATTATAAATTTTCATGATTCATATAGCTACTCAGAATTTCAGGTTGAGTTCTTTACTCCATGTTTCTTTCATGTCTTTTATATACTACTGTCATGCCTTACATACTCGGTACTTTATTTGTACTGACGTCTTTTTTGCTTGGGGATGCTGTGTTTCTTGCCCGCAGATCCCGATAGACAGGTTGAGAGTTCTCCTAGTAGGCTATCAGCTCAGTAGAAGGTTTTTATGCACTCCACTTGCTCCGGAGTTGCCTATTTGGTTAGTATGATTTGAATATGCATTGATTGGTATGGTGGGCTCTGTCCCGACCTTTATGATATTTATGTACTCTTAGAGGCTTGTAGATAGATGTCATGTATACGGATACTGGTATGGCCTTATAGGCCAGTACGTCATATGTATAAATCAGTATATCAAGTTGGGTCACCCTATATGGAGTATTTCCTTATGTTTTATTCTACTTATCTCACGACAACCTCTCCGGCTCAATTACATATGATAGTATGATACGAAAAATACTTTACGTTGGTATTCGGTTGAGTAAGGTACCGGGTGCCCGTCGCGGCCCATCGGTTTGGGTCGTGACACTCGGCACTTTCAGTACAACATAGAAATTGTCCCGGATCGCCTATCTTTGACCAAGGTAGAGAAGAAGCCCAGTGAAAGCTTTAGGAAATATGGTTTCAGATGGAGAGAGCAAGTTGCACGGGTCAATCCTCCAACGAATATGGTTTCAGATGAGATGGTCGAGTACTTTTTCAAGCCCTAGAGCCTACTTACTTTGGCTATTTGATCTCAGCCATTGGTAAGTCCTTCAACGATGTGGTTAAGATGGGAGGAATGGTGGAAGAGGGACTCAAGTCAAGCAAGATCATGAGCTACTCCGCCATAAAAGCAACCACACAGGCAATTCAAGGTGGCACCGGAAGCTTGTTAGGCAAAAAGAAGAAAGATGATGTCGCTATGGTTGTCTCTGGATCATGGCGTGGCCCAAGGGGTTCGCCTCACCAGTACACCCAACCTTGACCCCAACCTCAAGCCTACACCCAAGCTCCATATAATCTATCCCACCATTATTTCCCACCATAAGACCCTCAATATTCAGTCAGACCACTCCAATATCATATTCACCACGCACAGTCATATGCTCAACCCCCTCCTTACCCGTAATGGCGAGCTCCAACTCCACAAAATCCTTATCCACCCCCACAACCATACCGAAACCCTACTGGTCCAAGCTTTCGACCAAGGACGGATTATAAAAAAGAGAGGCAACAGCGGAAAGAAACATTCACTCCTCTTGGAGAGTCCTATACCAGTTTGTTTAAAAGGTTGAGGCAGTTAGACGTCTTGAGTCCGATTGAGTCAAAGATACCAAATCCACCTCCAAGGAACCTTGATTATTCCCTTATATACACATATTGTTCTGATGCCCCAGGGAACGACACAGAGAAGTGTTGTCATTTGAAAAGGGCAATCCAAGAGCTTATTGATACAAATCAAATTGTTGTCCAGATCCGGAGGTGCCAAACATCAACCAAAATCCTTTGCCGACCCATGCAGAGACACATATGATTGAGATAGTTCATAAGGATAAGGAGCCCAAGAATTTTTCCAAGTCTATCATGATGATCCGTGCTAGCGAAAGTAATTCAGTTAAGGCTCCAGATTCTGCAAAGCAATGCCTTGGACAGTAGAAGGGGTGACGGAGAAGCTAAGCACGCTCAATGTGAAGCCACTTGTATTGGTTGTGAAAGGGCCTCCGGATGATGTTGGAGCGAGCCAGGAAAAAGCCAAAAGTGGTCGTACCAGGGATCCCGAGCAAGCCTGTCATAGTCGTGGAAGGGGATCGTATTACCCCTGTTGTTATTAAGCTAGTAACCCAGTTGCCAATGGTTGACACAAAGGTTGTCCCGTGGAATTACAAATAGGTGATAGTGATATATAAAGGGAAAGAAGTAGAGGAAGAAGTCAATGAAACCAGAGGATTGACTCATTCTAGGAGATGTTTTACCCTAGAGGAATTGAGGAAAATCAAGCCATTCAAGGATAGCCAAATCCCAGTAAAGAAGCCGGTCACCGAAGAAGAGGCTGAAGAGTTCCTGAAAAAGATGAAAGTGCAAGACTATTCCATTGTGGAGCGGTTAAGGAAAACACCAGCTCAGATCTCTCTTTTGTCTTTGCTAATACATTCAGATGAACACCGCAGAGCCCTGATGAAGGTTTTAAATGAGACCCATGTTCCTGATAAGATCACGGTGAACCACTTGGAAAAGATTGTTAATAAGATCTTCGAAGCAAACAGGATCACCTTCTCAGATGATGAACTTCCTATGAAGGGTACATAACACAACCGATCTCTTTATATCACGGTGAAGTGCGAGGATTCTGTTGTCTCAAGGGTACTAGTTGATAACGGTTCTAGTGCAAATATTTTCCCTTTATCCACTTTGCAAAAGTTAAAGATTGGCACTGAAAGGATCCACATGAACAGTGCATGTGTTCGAGGCTTTGATGGAGGAGGGAAAGATTTTGTCGGTGATATAATGCTCGAATTGTCAATAGGGCCAGTTGAGTTCACTATGGAGTTCCAAGTGCTAGATGTGGAGGTCTCCTACAACTTGTTGTTGGGCAGGCCCTGGATACATGCTGCCAAGGCAGTCCCATCTTCTCTGCATCAAATGGTAAACTTTGAATGGGACAGGCAGGAAATAGTTGTGCACAGTGATGAGAACTAATTTGCTTACAATGACACAACTGTTCCATTTATTGAAGCTGAAGATGATAAAGGGCCTTAGGTCTACCAAACTTTCGAAACAATGTCTGTCGAGAAGATTCCTGAGGGAGAATGCATTCCAGGTCCGAAGCTACCCTCCGCGTCTGTCATGGTAGCAAATGAAATGTTGAAGAATGGTTTTTTGTCGGGCAAAGGCCTGGGTTCATCTCTACAGGGTATTGTGCATCCAGTGTTCCCACGTGAAAGTTTTGGTGCGTTTGGTCTGGGATTCACGCCCACAGGGAAGGACATGAAAAGGGCTAAAAAGTTGAAACGGAAGGTATGGTCACTCCCTAAGCCTGTTCCACATGTCTCCAAGTCCTTTGTCAATCCAGGGGTCGCAAAACGTCCAATATCATCGGTCCCAAAACCTGTGGTTGACTTTGATGAAGAGCTGATCAAGAGGTTCCAAAGCCTATTTGATGAGGTAAATATGGCAGAAATTATGGAAGGTTCCAGTAACGCCGATGTGCAGCTCGTTGGGCTAAATGTGAAGCTTAGAAATTGGAAAGCTACTCCTCTCCCCACCCGGAAGGAGTTTTGGTAGTTTGCTTTGTTTCCTTTCTGTCATCTCGATTATTCTAGGGTTGTAATCCAGATTTTTTTTCCGCTTGTTTTGATGTACAAACTCTTCTATCCTTTTATTTTTAATGAAATACAATTTCCCGTTTTCCATTATTCCTGATAGCGTTTCATTTTTTTTTCCTCTGTACAGTTCTTTTTATGTTGGTTTCAATGACATGACATGCATGAAGAATTTTCAGCCAAATCTTAAAAGCCAATCTAATTCTGAAATAATAACCCAAGAAGTATAATGTGATGATGAAATAGAATATGATGAAGAAGCAGCATTTGTGGATATCAATAGAGAACTAAAATACTTTGAAGGAAAATCCAAGCCTAATTTGAATGAAACTGAAGCAATCAAATTAGGAGATCAAGATAATGTCAGGGAAACCAAGATAAGTGTGCATATAGAGCTGCAAATCAAGGAAGAAATAATCAAAACAGTGTTTGAATACAAAAATGTCTTTGCATGGTCGTATGACGATATGCCGGGTTTGAGCACTGATTTGATAGTTCATAAATTGCCAACTGATCCTGCATTCCCTCATGTCAAGAAAAGTTAAGAAAGTTTAAGACTGACATGAGTGTGAAGATTAAAAAAGAAATCACAAAGAAACTTGGGGTAAAACTCATTCGGGTCACTCAATATCTCACTTGGTTAGCTAATGTGGTGCCAGTACGAGAGAAGGATGGTAAGACCAAGGTATGTATTGATTATCGTGATCTCAACAAGGCAAGTCCAAAGGATAACTTTCCATTACCGGACATCCACATTCTGATTGATAATTGTTCCAAGCATGAGATCGGGTCTTTTGTGGATTGCTACGCAGGATGTCACCAGATCCTGATGGATGAGGAAGATGTAGAAAAGATAGTGTTCATCATGCCATTGGGGACATATTGCTATCGGGTAATGCCATTTGGTTTGAAGAATGCTGGGGAAACTTACATGAGGACAATGACTACCATATTTCATGACATGATACACAAAAAGATTGAGGTTTATGTAGATGACGTGATCATAAAGTCAAAGAAGCAGATTTACCATGTCGGGGATTTGAGAAAGTTTTTCCAAAGGCTCCATAGGTACAATCTCAAGCTCAATCCGGCCAAATATGAATTTGGTGTCTCGTCTGGGAAACTGTTGGGATTCATAGTCAGTCAATGCGGTATTGAGTTGGATACGTCAAAGATCAAAGCCATCCAAGAATTATCACCGCCAAAGAATAAAACCGAGGTGATGAGCCTGCTCGGAAGCTTAAACTACATCAGCAGGTTTATTGCTCAACTCACGACAACTTGTGAGCCCATATTTAAGTTGCTGAAGAAGAATGACTTAGTTAAGTGGACTGATGAGTGTCAGGAAGCATTTGATAAGATCAAGAGTTACCTGTCAAACCCACATGTGCTGGTCCCGCTGGAGCCTGGTAGACCTTTAATTCTCTATTTGACGGTCCTGGATAATTCTTTTGGTTGTGTGTTGGGTCAACACGATATCACGGGAAAGAAAGAGCAGGCCATTTATTATCTCAGCAAAAAGTTCACTCCTTATGAGGTTAAGTATACTCTTCTTGAAAGGACATATTGCGCCTTGACTAGGGTGGCACAAAAGTTGAAGCATTATCTGTCATCTACACCACTTACCTCATTTCTCACATGATCCTCTAAAGTATATCTTTCAGAAGCCTATGCCCACAGGAAGACTGGCAAAGTGGCATATTTTACTCACACAGTTTGACATCATCTATGTGACTCGGACCGCGATGAAAGC
Organism: Nicotiana otophora; assembly: GCA_000715115.1. NCBI lineage: Eukaryota > Viridiplantae > Streptophyta > Magnoliopsida > Solanales > Solanaceae > Nicotiana > Nicotiana otophora. The sequence goes on along the minus strand of AWOL01S0049161.1, from coordinate 16,570 downwards.
CCAAGCCTTGGCCGATCACTTGGCCGAGAATCCGGTGGATGAAGAATATGAGCCACTGAAGACTTATTTTCCTGATAAAGAAGTGATGTATGTTGACGAGGTTGATCATAATGAAAAGCCGGGTTGGAAACTCTTTTTTGATGGAGCTGCTAATATGAAAGGTGTCGAAATATGAGTTGTACTCATTTCTAAAACAGGGCGTCACTACCCTGTGACGACCCAGATTCGATTTTATTACACCAAAAACATGGCCGAGTACGAAGCATGCATTCTGGATTTGAGGTTAGCTCTAGATATGTGAGTCCAGGAAATACTGGTTCTGGGAGATTCTGATTTGTTGGTTCACCATATTTAGGGAGAATGGGAGACTCGGGATTTGAAGCTCATACCGTATCGACAATGTCTGCATGATCTTTGTCAATGATTCAAGTCAGTAAAATTCAGGCATATTCTCAGGATTCATAATGAGATTGCCGACGCCTTGGCTACTCTAGCGTCAATGTTACACCATCCGGATAAGACTTACGTCGATCCTCTGTATATCCAAGTCCGTGATCAGCATGCCTATTGCAATGTGGTTGAAGAGGAACTTGATGGTGAGCCTTGGTTCCATGATGTCAAGGAATACATCAAGTCGGGGGTATATCCGGTACATGCCACAGGTGATCAAAAGAGAACCATTCGATGTCTGGCTAGTGGATTTTTCTTAAGTGGGGGAATCTTGTACAAGAGGACTCCAGATCTAGGACTACTAAGGTGCATAGATGCTAAACAAGCTTCTACCATCATGGCCGAAGTGCATTCCGGAGTTTGCAGGCCGCATATGAGTGGGTATGTATTGGTAAAGAAGATACTTCGAGCAGGTTATTATTGGCTCACCATGGAATGAGATTGCATCAGCTTTGTTCGCGGATGTCATCAATGCCAGGTGCACTGTGATTTGATTCATTCCCCGCCATCTGAGTTGCACACAATGTTTGCACCTTGGCCTTTTGTCTCTTGGGGCATGAATGTCATTAGACCAATTGAGCTGGCAATGTCAAATGGGCATAGGTTTATTCTGGTGGCTATTGATTACTTTACCAAGTGGGTCGAAGCTGTAACTTTCAAGTCCGTGACCAAGAAGGCGGTGGTAGATTTTGTTCATTCAAATATCATTTGCCGGTTTGGAATTCCCAAGGTAATCGTCACAGACAATGCTGCTAACCTCAACAGTCATTTGATGAAAGAGGTATACCAACAGTTCAAGATTAGGCATCGAAACTCCACTCCGTATCGTCCTAAAGCAAACGGAGTTGTTGAGGCTGCTAACAAGAGCATAAAGAAGATACTTCGTAAGATGGTGCAAGGTTCCAGGCAATGGCATGAAAAGTTACCTTTTGCTTTACTGGGTTATCGCACTATTGTTCGCACTTTAGTCGGTGCAACTCCTTATTTGTTGGTATATGGAACTAAGGCAGTTATACCTGCGGAAGTTGAGATTCCATCCCTTCGGATCGTTGTTAAAGCTGAAATTGATGATATGAGTGGGTCAAAACCCGGCTAGAGCAGTTGAGTTTGATTGATGAAAAAAGATTGGCAGCAGTATGTCATGGTCAATTGTATCAAAAAAGAATGGCAAAAGCATACAACAAGAAGGTGCGTCTCCGAAAATTTGAAGTGGGCCAGCTGGTATTGAAACGCATCCTTCCACATCAGGCTGAAGCTAGAGGCAAGTTCGCCCCAAACTGGCAGGGGCCGTTCATTGTGACAAAGGTGTTGCCCAATGGTACTTTGTATTTAACAGACGTAGAAGGTAAATGTGTAGATATGGCTATCAATTCTGATGCATTCAAGAGATACTATGTATGATTTCTTTGTTTGTCTTCAATTGCGTTATTTGTATTTG
>AWOL01S0049161.1:0-14449 GCA_000715115.1 Nicotiana otophora | reverse complement strand
CTCGAAGCTGTAACTTTCAAGTCCGTGACCAAGAAGGCGGTGGTAGATTTTGTTCATTCAAATATCATTTGCCGGTTTGGAATTCCCAAGGTAATCGTCACAGACAATGCTGCTAACCTCAACAGTCATTTGATGAAAGAGGTATACCAACAGTTCAAGATTAGGCATCGAAACTCCACTCCGTATCGTCCTAAAGCAAACGGAGTTGTTGAGGCTGCTAACAAGAGCATAAAGAAGATACTTCGTAAGATGGTGCAAGGTTCCAGGCAATGGCATGAAAAGTTACCTTTTGCTTTACTGGGTTATCGCACTATTGTTCGCACTTTAGTCGGTGCAACTCCTTATTTGTTGGTATATGGAACTAAGGCAGTTATACCTGCGGAAGTTGAGATTCCATCCCTTCGGATCGTTGTTAAAGCTGAAATTGATGATATGAGTGGGTCAAAACCCGGCTAGAGCAGTTGAGTTTGATTGATGAAAAAAGATTGGCAGCAGTATGTCATGGTCAATTGTATCAAAAAAGAATGGCAAAAGCATACAACAAGAAGGTGCGTCTCCGAAAATTTGAAGTGGGCCAGCTGGTATTGAAACGCATCCTTCCACATCAGGCTGAAGCTAGAGGCAAGTTCGCCCCAAACTGGCAGGGGCCGTTCATTGTGACAAAGGTGTTGCCCAATGGTACTTTGTATTTAACAGACGTAGAAGGTAAATGTGTAGATATGGCTATCAATTCTGATGCATTCAAGAGATACTATGTATGATTTCTTTGTTTGTCTTCAATTGCGTTATTTGTATTTGTCATGTTTCAAAGATTGGAATGACGAAGGCATTTTGTTTTGCTACCCAAACACTTTTATCCTTTGTTACCCCTTTTGAGCCTTATTTATTTTCTTTCATACCCCCCTTTTGGAATCAAAAGTAGAGTTAGAAATAGAAAAGAAAAGAAAACAAAAAGGAAAAAGGAAAGAAAAAAAAAAGCAAAAAAAAAAAATTAAAAAAAAAGAAGATAAAAAAAGGAAAAAAAATGAAAAAGAAAAGAAAAAAAAAAGTAAGTAACAAAAACAAAACGACATTTATGTTTGAACTACGTTTGCCCTGATTCCTTTTAAGGATACGTAGGCAGTCTTACTCTGAGGTTCGGTCCCATCAAAATAAAAATCGAAAGTTCCCCAGATTCAAAGAAACTGGGGCAGAAGTTTTAGTCTTGCAAAGTATCTGATTTCAAAAGTTGTAATTTTGAACCCTTTCATCTTAAATTATTTTGAGCCTTCATGCCACCCTTTCTTTCTAACCCTGTTCAAAAGCCTACATTACGGTCCAAAGAAGGACCTTCCGATTAATATTTGAGGATGCCAAGTTAAGCGAGATGGAGGTATGATTTACATCATGGGTAACACTTTGTTGGGCACAAGAAAAAATGAATAAAATGAGAGAGTTTTATCGGTGAAAACCCTCACGGGCACCATAAGGTGATGGTGAGCTAAGAGAAAATTAAAAATGAGAGAGTTTTATTGGTGAAAACCCTCGCGGGCACCGTAAGGCAACGGTGAGCTGAGAGATGAATAAATGAAAGAGGTTTGCTGGTGAAAACCCTTCGGAGCACTACAAGCCGAATGAGGTTCGTGACTTTACAGAGAAATTGGATTATGGAAATCCCAATTTTTGAAGAATGAAGACATGGCATGAATTGAAATGTGATTAATTGGATGGATTAGGCTGATCAATCCGAAATGCATGTCATGATCATTGGAGCCAGCTGCTTCACTTAGATAAGTCTCTTTTCCATTCTTCTTCAAGTAGTCATCTTTGTTCAAAATTTTCCCTTTCATTCCTAATTCTCGAAGTCGCTTCGCTTCGTTTCTTTTGGGTTTACTTTTCTAAGTCTTTGTCAAGCTAGTCTTTGTTAAACAAGCAAGAAAGGACTTCAAATCCCATTACCAGCTTTTTAATTGCATCAAGAGAAGTTCGGCCAAGCACATCACAAGTGACATGATTCAGAATAAGCAATATAATGGTAATTGAAGTTCAGGTGGTCAAGTGATTCGTGAATTTTGAGGAAATGCAAAGGCTCAACGATTGTCAGAATAAAAGTGCCATACAACAAGTTAAGTGTAAGGGATTTGAGTCATTCAGAAGTTTTTGTGGTCAAGGTCCGATCAGAAGGTCAAACAATTCTTTGTTAGCCCGAAGTAGCTAATCAGAATGAAGCGTGGTAGTGGCAGAAGCAGACACTTTCAGCAAGGATGCCACAAGCTAACCACCACATTTTCAAAGTAACAAGATTTTCTTTGTTTGAAATAGGGGCAAGAAATTTTGTTTGCACTGCCGGAATCCTCCATGAGGAAAGCATGTTCCAGAAAATTTTCTCTGTGTTTGTCTATAATGTTGTTGTCGCAGGCGCCCACCTAGAGAACGAGGGAATTCATTTCAAGTATTAAGTCATTGGCAGGCACCTACCTGGAGAATGAGGAAATTTATTTCAAGTATTAAGTCATTGGCAGGCGCCCACCTGGAGAACGAGAGAATTTATTTCAAGTTCAAGTTATGAATAGGCGCCCCTGGAGAACGAGGGAATTTATTTCAAATTCAAGTCAATGGCAGGCGCCCACCTGGAGAACGAGGAAATTTATTTCAAGTTCAAGTCACTGGCAAGCGCCCATTGGAGAATGAGCGAATTTATTTCGAGTTCAAGTCATTGGCAGGCACCCACCCGGAGAATGAGGGAATTTATTTCAAGTTCAAGTTATTGGCAGGCGCCCACCTGGAGAATAAGGGAATTTATTTCAAGTTTCAAGTCATTGGCAGGCGCCCACCTGGAGAATGAGGGAATTTATTTCAAGTTCAAGTTATTGGCAGGCGCCCACCTGGAGAATGAGGGAATTTATTTCAAGTTCAAGTCATTGGCAGGTGCCCACCCCGAGAATGAGGGAATTTATTTCAAGTTGAAGTCATTGGCAGGCGCCCACCTGGAGAATGAGGGAATTTATTTCAAGTTCAAGTCATTGGCAGGTGCCCACCTGGAGAATGAGAAAATTTATTTCAAGTTCAAGTCATTGGCAGGTGCCCACCTGGAGAATGAGGAAATTTATTTCAAGTTCAAGTCATTGGCAGGCGCCCACCTGGAGAATGAGGAAATTCATTTCAAGTTCAAGTCATTAGAAAGCGCCCACCTAGAGAATGAGGGAATTCATTTCAAGATCAAGTCATTGGTAGGCTCCCACCTGGAGAATGAGGAAATTTATTTCAAGTTCAAGTCATTGGCAGGCGTCCACCTGGAGAATGAGGGAATTTATTTCAAGTTCAAGTTAGAGGTAGCAGAAGCTCGCCTCACGAACACGAGTTGACAGTTCGAGAAGCACAACAAAACTGTAGAAGATTCAAGATCAAGTTTCTGAAGACCTATAAACAGGAATCTTGTAGCTCATAGCTGATAGACTTGCTTAGTTTTTTTTCATTTTGATTTTGTTGTAATAAGGAGTTCAGCAAACAGTAGCAGCAGCAACAACACTGAAATCACAACTTCTCGGTAGTCCCAGCTACTAAAACTTTTAGAACTACACTGACCTGATTCCTTTATAGCCAAGGATATGTAGGCAACATCGGAAGCAAGGTTCGGTCAAACGTTTTCAAAATGCTTCCCATGGAGTATCCAAACGGGCAAAAATTACTCGTAATTGCTCACTTTATCTTTGCTCGAAAACTCTTCGTGTTTTCGAGCAAAGAGAGGCAGCTGTGAGCACGTGATATTTGCCCGAATAAAAACTATTCCTACAAAATCCACAAAAAATAGGGTTTTCTAATTGTTTTAATTCTTATAGAATTTTTAGAAATTTCTTGTTAATTTTTGTTTGCATTTAGTTGCATATTTAAAATTATGAAAAAAATACCAAAAATATCTAAAGTATTCATTGTATAGTATTTTAGGTCTTAATTGCATTTAGGATTTAATTACATGAGTTAATTGCATTATTAAACAAAAATTAAAAAAAATGGTCATTTTTACATATTTAGCTTTTAGTTTTAAAATTAGTATTTTCCTTTAATTAGTTTAAGTTAATTAATTATTTTAATGTTAAAAATAGAGAATTAATTCAATTCTACAAATTAGATTGATGGATGACTTAATTTAGGTTTTTAATTAATTTTATTAGGATTTAAAATCAAGAAAAAAAAGGAAAGAAAATAGAAAGAGCTTCATCTCAAACTGGGCCAAAAGCCTCTCAGTGGCCTAAAATCCCCTCCCATCCGCCAGGCCCAACTCCCCTTTACCTAGCCCAACCCCGTTACTAACCCAACAACAACAACAACAACAACAACCCAGTATAATCCCACTAGTGGGGTCTGGGGAGGGTAGTGTGTACGCAGACCTTACCCCTACCCTGGGGTAGAGAGGCTGTTTCCAAATGACCCTCGGCATCCTTCCCTCCAAGAACTCCCCACCTTGCTCTTGGGGTGACTCGAACTCACAACCTCTTGGTTAGAAGTGGAGGGTGCTTACCATCAGTGGAGGGTACTAACCCAAACGACCTCGTTTAAGCACTAAACAACAACATTTATTAACGTTTAATCTCAGTCGTCGATCGCCTCATCATCTAACGNTCTCCTCTCTCACTCCCTCAGAACCTTAGTCGCCCTAGAAATCATAGCCGGCGGCTCGCCTCCAAACACGCCCAAAACTTCACCAGACAACTACCACATTCTCCTCATCTCATATCTACGTTCAATTTCCCCAGAAACCCCACCAAAATTAGCAAATTTTAGATCCATAATTCCAAAAAAACCATAGTCCGACCTATTTCAAATTTCTTTGGTATTTTTGTTCATTTTGGTTCGAGACTCACATGAATCGAGTGCTCTTGATGAGAGAAATCGTTTTAGGTTAGTTTTGACCTATTTCGAAGTTACCGGAGACCGGTCTATTCATCGTTCATGGCTAGAGTTCATCACTCCTGTTGCTCGCCGGTTTGTTTCGTTCATTCATTCCTTCAGGGTTTAAATTAGTATTCTTTTTCCTCATTTGTTCTTGCTATATTTTTTCTTTCTCCCTTTATTTTCTTTTCAGTTGGTTAATTAAACTTCGCTGTTAATTGCATGCTCAATTAGTTTAACTAATAAACTGATTTAGATTAATTAAAAGTTAAGTATTTAGTAAAATTCCTGATTAGAATTGAAATTTAAAATATGGCATTTGTTGTGAGTTTTTCCTTATTGAAGCTGGACTGGGCCTGTCTTGGGCCACTTGGCCATGGAATTTGGCCTGGACCCAAGAAGAAGCTTTTAGAAAAGGATTAAAGTGCAATAAAATGAAAGAACTAGGTCAAATTGGGGTTTAAAAGAGTGAATTTTCAGAAATTAAAAGGGTGAAAAATGAGAGAAAACTCTAGAAAGGGACAACTGTCCATTTTTCTGTTACAAAAGATGTCAATTTCCTGATTTTTAGGGAGCTGGCAGAATATTCTCACACTCCCTCTCCCTTATACAAAGCACACTCTTACATTCTATTAAAAGGGACTCTTCTTCACATTCTGAGGGACAAAAAAAGGATCTGCATATTCACTCACAAGAAGACACACACAGAATTCACTCTTTATTTTCCATTTCTACTCTCATCTCATACTGATTTTGAGTAATTTGTGGATTTCTGGGTTTGAGTTTGAAGCTGTTGTATTGTTGGTTTTCTGCTGCTGCTTTTCTTGCCGCTGCTTCTGCCTAGTTTTTCAGAGATTTATTTTCTCTTTTACTCATCTTTGCTGCTCTAAGGTACACATAAAAGCTAGCAATTACATGGATCTATGAAGATTGATTTACTTATTTATGCCAAAACATGTTGAATAGATTCTATTGAGTTTGAAAATTTATTGTTCTTATATATTTGAAGACTGTTCTTTTCTTGGTTTCAAATTGTATGGTTGTAAATTGATTGGAAACTATGTGAATCTGATTTGGTTTGGAGAATGGTGTGAACTTCATTAATCAAGATGTTAGGTGAAAGAATTAGCACATCTCCGTACATTTAGTCATGGTTCGAAATTTTCAGTCATTGATTCATGTGTAACTTCAAAATTTAGATATAGGTTATTGGTAGATTTGAATGATTTGGAAAGTCTGTTTATTGCTTTGTGAGTCTATGACGTTGGTTTGAACTCTATCTAAATATATTTGTGCTGAAGGATATTTAGTAGCAGATTTAACCATCAATGAAGCTATTTTTGTTGGCTTCCTCTTTCATCATCATAGAAGTTGCTGGGTTGGGAATCGTTTTGTAACAACAGGAGGATTAACTAGCTATAACGTTATAGCTTTGTTTCTTCTGATTTCATGAGTTTTCTTATACCAATTTGTAACTAGGTGAAACCTTTTCACTTGAGTAGTATATCTTAATTCATGAGTGCCGTATTCATGTTAATTAGTTCAATGTACTATTACTGCTTCGGACATGGAATCAATTGTAATGACTTAGTCTAGTAATATGGTTCGTATATCGCTATGGTTAAAACTTTGTTGTTAACAGTTTCTATTTAATTGCTAAATTTTCAAACTTTTTCTTGGCATGTCTGTAGTAAGAATGAGAAAATATTTATCATGTCAGTCCTTTAATCGTGAACAAGATGCATGAATATATCCGTCCGCTACGTCTAAATTGTTCGAATCATGAAAGTTGAATTTTAGCTTAAATCTTTTAAAAATATGGCTACTAAGTTTCCTCTTCTATTTTAGTGAAGCTTTTCAAGCTTGCTAATTTTTAGATCCTAAGTAGTGGAAGATCACGTCTACTGATCTGCAAATTCAATCCTTACTCAAAATCTAAGAAGTCTGTTTTGGATTACTTCCTTTAGTTCCCCATGTTAAAAAAAATCTACCCTTATCCACGTTAATTTCACAACCTTTTGATCTTTTACAAATAAACCTCGGACTTTAGGAAAAATTAATCCATTCATGAACATCGTAGTTTGCTTTAGGCGCAATAAATAAAATCATCGTGACTATGGGCATGTTTCTCGTGGCATAGTCATGATACGTAATCCCCAATTCGAGTGTGCGTTTCACGTGACTCGACCATAACTTTAAATAATAATTAAAACAGACATGTTGTAAATTACGGGTACATTTCACGTAGCGTGGTTTGCAATGTGTACCAAAACGACAAGTGTACGACGTCGTAACTTGTTCAAGAAATAATTCCATAAATCCTAAAAGCAATTAAAATTCTATTAAAGCGGTTTAAAAGTTAAAAATACACAATAGGCTTCAAATATGTATTAAACCAGAAAATTAAGCCAATTATTAATAATTGAGCGACTGTGCTAAAACTACGGAATTCAGGAGTGCCTCACACCTTCTCCCGGATTAACAGAATTCCTTACCCGGTCTTTTAATTTTCGCAGACTTTAAATAGAGTCAAATTTCCTCGATTTGGGATTTTAAAATAAACCGGTGACTTGAAACACCATAAATTATTCCAAGTGGCGACTCTGATTAAATAAATAATCTCATTTCGATTAACGTCACTTTGATTGGAAAAACTCCCCTATCCCCTCGGAAAAAGGAGGTGTGATATTAGCGATCATGTTTAGGCTACGTGCCGATATTTTGGGACCCACAGGGTCGTGTTGATGTTGAATTAATTATTTTAAAATATAAATTTCATACCCAGCCATGTTTATCTATTTGTGAGGATATTTATGGGATCGAGCTGCACGCCACAACATGCCATATCGGTTTTACATTTATTATTATATGGATGGGGAGTGCACGCCGCAGCAAGCCTTATAGGCTTTATTATTATGGGATCGCACTGCACTCCGCAGTAGGCCATATTGGCTTTATATAGCGCTTGGGCTGAAGGAGCCCCTCCGGAGTCTACACCCCCCCACAGTGAGCGCAGTTGATATTTATATTTAGGATAGACTTCCCAGAGCATGAAGTTGCCTTATTTATTTATTTATCTTAGGGATGGATCTTCCCTGGCATGGATCTTGCCCGAAATATTTATATTTCTGGGCTGGATTGGCCTTATACAGTACTGAGTGACTGATTTGTCGGTTGATGTATATATATATGGGATGGATCTTCCATGAGCTGGATTGGCCATATACAGTATTGAGTGATTGAGTATTTGAGATTGTGAGTACACGAGGTTTCCACTAAAGTGCATCACATACAGCATGTACATTGGCATGTAAATATAGAGATGTCATATTCCTCATATCATTCATGATTGATCTATTTTACTTGTACTGAGTTTAACTGTTGAACTTGAAAGCATGCCTACATTATTGTACTGTTATTTCTATATTGGATTGTACCTATTGAGTAAGGTGCATCACATACAGCATGTACATTGGCATCACATACAGCATGTACACTGGCATTAGTCTTGTTACTTATTGAGTACATGGGGTCAGTTGTACTCATACTACACTTTGCACTTCGTGTGCAGATCAAGGTACTTCCAGACACGACAGTTGCTAGATTTGTGGATTTATCCATTGGAGACTATCGAGGTAGTTGTTTGGCGTCCGCAGACCTTGTCTCTCTTTCCTTCTAGTTGTTTGTATTGTTCTATATTTTCAAACAGTATTTTTATCAGTCAGATTGTGTTGTCATTTAGATACTCATGTACTTAGTGACACCGAATTTTGGGAGTGTATTGTATAAAGACAATATTTTGTATCAAAAGTTTGTGGGATTTACTCTTAAATTTATTATTTTATTTTTAAACTTAAAATAAATTGTGATTTATTGAGGTTGTCAGCCTATCTAGTATTAAGATAGGCGTCATCACGACAGCTGCGATTTTTGGGTCGTGACATTTGCATCAGCGATTAAAAGTTTTGTTAATTTATATTATACGATCTAAATATTTATTATTATTTAAAAAATTATTCAAGAATGTCGTACTTATATTTGGAGATTTTTATATAAATATTTGTCAATGCCCAATATTTAGCTGGACTATATTGGGAAAAAATAAAAAATAGCCAGATTTATAGTTGGTAAATGAAAAATAGCCACTGTTTCAAAAATAATCGAAATTTAGCAACTTTTTCATATAAAGATAAAATCTGAACAAAAATATCCTTAAAAATCCGAAAATATTTCAGCGTAATATGGTGTAGTTTGAATTTTTATATATGAGACATAATGTGCTGGAATTTAATAATGTGTTGGAGTTACAACATAATATGCTGAAAGTTTATACGCAGGAGCTTCATAATCCCGCATAGTATGCTGGAATTTTTTGTGTGGTGGAGTTCCAACATAATATGTTAGAAGTTTCAGTAAAATAATGACTATTTTTCAATTGCCCGCCCGAAAACTGGGTGGCTAGCTCGTGTTAACCACTATATTTAGTCCAGGCCCATCAATCAAAGTGCACTGCCGACAACGGGCTTTTGCCGCCTGAATCCATTCCCTTAACGGTGTCGCTTTATGTACATATAAAAGCATCAGACATACCCCAAAACTGCAATCAAAACGCGAATTTCCCTTAACCTTCGAGGATCCAAAAACCGATCAAATAACCGAAGCTTTGAAGATCAAAATATGGTACGTTGATCTCACAAATTTTCGTTAATTACGATTTATTCGTAGTATTTAGACTTTTTATTGATTAATTTAATTTTTGTCCAACATCTAGGGTTCATATTTGTGTTCAATATTATTTGTTCATTATTTTTTTCTTGATTTTTTTGACTTTGAGTTGCTCACAGTTATGTGTAAATATTGTAAAATACACACCGTACGGCATGTCCATAATTTCTTTTTTGAGCTGTTATATGATTAGAATCCAGTTTGGCTATATATTACTAAATATTGAGAATTTAATTACAAAAAGTCGCTTTGTAGATCTATTTAAGCATAATATCTTGATGATGAAGATGAGTTTATGTTCAATTTGGCTATTGATATATTGTTTGTAAAATTGTGATGAACCAATTTTCATTTTGGAAAAGAATATTGAGCTTTTATTTGATTAAGGTATCCAACTCTGGCTACAGAGGTGGATGTAGAGTTTAACTAATGGGTACAGCTTCTGGCTCAGACCCTGAATGTGTAAAAAAGTTCATTAAGTAAGTAGAAATAATTGACTTCGGATCCAGTAAATTAATTAGGTTGTGGTAGTATCCCGAACTCGAACCCATAAAGTTCATATCCTGGATCTGGTTCTATCTGGTTGTGTAAGTTTCACAAGGCATAGCTGCTCGTAAGCCTGGATAAAGGAGGATGGTTATGTCTAATTATAGTGAGTCCTCTGGGAATCCAGTTTTTTAATGAGTCCAATGGAGCTGAATAGATAGAGAGGATTCATATATCTCGCTGCAACTAGTTTGAGATTGAGGTGTGTTTAGTTGTTCGATTGATTTGATTATTGTCTCCATCTTCTAAATTATTATTAGTTTAGGACGTAGTATTTAATTCTAAGAAATGGGATTTAGAGGGGTCTTTTGCTACTGCTTCTTTTTCGTCTTTCCTTGAGTCAAGGGTCTATAGGAAACAATCCCTCTACCTTCTCAAGGTAGGGGTAAGGTATGTGTACGGTGGGTTTGTTGTTGTTGGGGTTTAGAGGGATCTTTCAGTATAATATCTTCACAGATGAATATGAGCTCTTATATGTTTTGTGAATATGTCAAAACCTATGACATAGTCTGAATTTTCGATCCCTCCTAATTATAGGTTTGGTTCATGGGCAAAGGCAGGGGTCTGTCTGGCAGTTTACCCTCCAGAGATTTATTTATTGTTGTTGTCCTCTTTTTTTGGTGTGTGTGTGAGAGAGAGATTGTAAGAGGTCTGAGAAAGTTTTACTCATTTTATTTTTGGGTCGATTTTTTGAGAGGTAGAGGAAGCTAATATGGAGTGCGTCTCTGGCCTTCCTGTCTTCCTTAACTGTGTGGGGGACGGACATGTATCTCTCCTCTTTACTTGGCCTTTCTTACCTTTTCAGTTTTTTTCATCCAATTAGATATTGTGAATTGCTCTATAATTAATAAGTAAGCTCTATGTATTTTTTTTTGTTCTTTTGGATCTTATCAGCAGTTGTGTGATAAATAAGTGTTTGAAAGGCTGATCTTTTACTAGCTTTATCGTAGGTGCAGTAACATAATTTATAGTGCAACCCTGCACCTAATCTCCTAATAAACTTTCAGCTTGAGTTTCATTTGTCAGTTTTCCTTTTAACGCTCTAAATGTCGGTGCTAAGATGTCATTTCTTTTTCTGTTCCAGTCTTCACTTGCAGCTGCTAGGGCAGACAACTTTTACTATCCTCCAGAATGGTCTCCCAAGAAGGTAAGTAGATATAAACATTTTTGCTTGGGTGATACTTAAGAAGAAATTGAATAAATTACTTTGAAGGGCTTATAATAGGAGAAGATAGCTACAGACAAAAGCCTCTGTCTGGTGGAATGTTGGATTCAGAAAAGAGTTCTAGTTACTAATTCAGGTTTCTTTCCAGGGTTCACTGAACAAATTCAATGGTCAACATGCTCTCCGAGAGAGAGCAAGAAAGATAGACCAGGGCATTTTAATTATAAGGTACTGAACTATGAAAATTCTGTATTTTACTTGTCCTTTTGGATGCTGACGCCAAGCAGCACTATAATGGCAGAATTAGTTCTTAATGTTTTGAGCCAGTTTAGCCAGGAGATAATCTGGATGAGGAGAAAATTTGCATGTGTGTATTTGGATAGAAGAAATTAAAGTAATGTTTACCGTCGCATTGCATCTGATACCTATTGCCTTGGTGTCGAATGGACCTTCCAGATATCTAAATTTTTCTTTGCCTTATCCAAATAAAAAACTGAGGTTTACCTCCTTGTCAACTTCAACTTTAGGGAACATCTCACAGATTGAACTCATTTTTCAGAAAAGCATTTATATTCACACCTGGGAATTGGAAAGATCGAGTTTGAAGCATCAAGCTTTGATTGCATATTACTTATTTAAATCGAAAAAAAAAAAAAAAAAAGAGAGGCTTAGTCTGACTTGCTACCTTGGCCTTGTAATTGCTAAACCTGTTCAATTTATTAACATGATTTTATTGCTTAACTTAGTCAAATGTTAGGAATTGTTTAACACATTGTGACTTCAGCTTGATGTCCTCTGATGCCTAAATTGATATTGGCAAGCATGGTGATTCAAAATGCATACTTAGAACCCAATGTTTTTGATGCATCCTGCTTGAAAACATTGTTAGTTCACTAAGTTCAATATTAGGATATGATGAAGGTAGAAATCTATGCATTTACATAAAGAAGGAAAAATAGTGTGTTTGTCTTGCTGATGCATTATTTTCTTGATTAGTATTCTCATGCGTTCTTTATTTTCCAGCTCTGCTGTTATGAGCATCATCATTCACTACCCTATAATATCTTCTTCTTTATAGGTTCGAGATGCCATTCAATATCTGGTGTGGAGGATGTGAGTCGATGATTGCCAAGGGTGTGAGGTTCAATGCTGAGAAAAAGCAAGTAGGAAACTATTACTCCACAAAGGTATGATTTTGTCATGATACAGTAAATGAGATAGAAAATCCTCTCACTTGTAGCCAACTGTGCTAAATCAAATGACTCTTGGTTTTCTGTTTGCTAATTGTAATTATACTCGTGTTAGATATGGAGCTTTAGTATGAAAAGTGCATGCTGCAAGCATGAAATTGTCATTCAAACGGATCCAAAGAACTGTGAGTATGTAATTATAAGTGGAGCTCGAAAGAAGATCGAAGATTATGATGCTGAAGATGCTGAAACCTTAGTACTTCCAGTAGATGAAGGTAAGCATCATACAAGAAGTGTTTAGTGCATTTTCTTCATGCTGATTTCAGTATGCTATTGTCACTTATAGAAGCTATTGCGTTGACAGGTGAATAGAAGTCTCTGCAATTTTGTACAGTACTTTATTGTGATGCACTATAGTGATTAGGTACTGAGGAGTTTTTTAATAACTGATCTGCTTTTCTTTCAGATAAAAGTAAGCTAGTGGATCCTTTTTATCGGCTGGAGCACCAGGAGGAAGACTTGAAGAAGAAGAAAGAAGCTGAACCTTTACTTGTTCGTCTTCAGCGAGTGTCTGATACTAGACATTCAGATGATTATGCCATGAACAGGGCTCTTCGCGCCAAGCTTAGGGTATGCTTTTGTTTATGTTGGTCTTGTGCATTTTCTTCTTTTTTCCTTTATCCTTGACACTGCAGTCCTTATCATCTTCTTTTGCATGTGTACAGACTCAAAAGAAAAGAGTTGCTGAAGAAGAGGCTGCTTCGAAGAAAATTGGACTTGGTATTAGGTTATTACCACCATCTGCAGAGGATGCTGCAACTGCTGCAAGTGTTAAATTTGCTCATAAGTTTGATAGGAATAGAAGGGATAAACGAGCCATTATTTACTCTGGTTCAATCTTTTCTGAATCGTCTGGTTCTTCTAAGCGGTCAGAGTTAGAATCTAAGAGGAGAAAAATAAACGCTTCTGCTGCATCAAAGTTGCTGGTTGGAGGATTTAAGCCCTCATCATGGTCTGAAGCTACTGCTTCATCTAAGAAACAAAGGAGAATTTAGCAAAACGCTTCCCAGTGCTTTCCGCCGCCATTATTTTAGATTCTTGGTTAACCTCCCGGCTGAGTTGAGTTTAAAATTTGCTGCTTTTTACTTACAGTTAGTTTCTACCTTGTTAATCGTCCGGTAGGCAGTTGACTTTACGTGTACAGAGTTATTGATTTTCGAGTGTTTCTCCTTCTGCTTCTAACTGTGCTTGTATTTGTCAATCCGAATAAAAGAGAATTTGTAAACAAGTCGCGGTGAGCCAGCTGTAAGCTTGTAAATCCTGTTCTAGTTTTCAGCATACCAAAACGCTTGAATGTAATTGATTTCTGTACTTGAGTGAATTTTGATTTGCGATCCAAGCGTCATATTTACAGTCGAGAGTCTATCGGAAATAATTTCTCTGCCCTTCCAGGGTAGGGGTAACGTTGCGTACATCTTCCCTTGAAAACTATTGGGTTTGTTGTTGTTGATCCACGCGTCATATTTTGCTCGATTTACAGAAATATACGAAGTTGAGCTGATTCTATCTACAGTAGTAGACCTTGTATCTGAATGCCTTTTAAGTAAAACTATTTGGTGTTTTGACTGATTGAAAGTTGAGTGCATTTTTAGGATTGAAAATTATGAAATGGATAGTAGTGAAAGGATGAAAAATATTCCTTTCTATTCGTTTCTTCACTTCACTATCAGTAAATATGATAAAGGAAGGTCGTGAAATCAGGGACCAGTTTCAGGATTAGGAGACAAGCGTGAATATCTTTGCTATACGTGTTACATACTTCTTTGGATTTCTTGAGATCTTTCTTCTAAAAAAATCCTACTTTTCCATGATTGTATTGTATATTCGCCTATTATGTTCAAACTAGTGTTAGTAGTACCCTATACTACTTATTAAAAGGCCTACCCAAAAATCT
>AWOL01S0049159.1:7223-17743 GCA_000715115.1 Nicotiana otophora | reverse complement strand
TCAACTCATAAGCACGCTACCACTGATAGGCTGCTCCTCTAAGCTGGAATGTAGTAAAAGAAATCCCGCTCGTCTCCGCTATGCCCATAGTACAGAGAATACGATGACACTCCTCCAGAAAACCCTGAGCATCATCTGTAGCCAATCCGATGAAGGTAGGTGGGTGGTGCTTCTTGTACCTCTCAAGTCTGAGCTGCTCCACCTCAGAAGCTGCTGCCCTAACCTCGGGCTGAGCTGGAGCTACCGGCTGCTTTGGTACAATTTCTGGAACCTGGTTGACCTGAGCCCGCTGCTCTGGAGTACCGACAACGGGAGTCTGTACTCTTCCCCCGACCTGAGATGTGGCAGGAGCAAGTGGGATCAATCCAGCTTGAGCTAAGGTGCTGAACATGCTCAGAAACTGGGCTAGAGTCTCCTGGAGGGCTGGTGCAGAAATAGGTACCTCAAGTGTCTGCCCTCCAACTGAAGCTACTGGGGGCTCCTCTTTAGTAGCTTTTGCGGGTGCCCTGGCTGCACTACGTGGACGTCCTCGGCCTCTACCCCGGCCCTGACCTCTCGAGGCTCTTGCAGGGGGCGCGGGTGCCTGGTCATCAGATCCGCATGTACGTGTCCTCACCACTATGAGAGAATAGAATACAGAAGTTTAGATTTTTTTTTTGAAGTCAACAATTTTTCGCACGACAGGGAATCAAAGTAGTGAAATGTTTCTTAACAGTTCCATAGCCTCCCGAAGATAAGTACAGACGTCTCCGTAACAATCTGTGAGACTCTAATAAATCAGTTTGTGACTCACGACACCTATAAACCTAGAGCTCTGATACCAACTTGTCACGACCCAATTTCCCCTCCGTATGATGTCGTGACGGCACCTAGTCTCTATGACTAAGTAAGCCAAACATTTGCAAAATAATGAAATGAAAAGATAAATTTAAAAACTAACTGTAGCAGTAACAACATAACTGGGTACCATGCCACCTGGCATGTACAATAATCAACTATTCAAAATACATAGAAATCCCAAAACCCGGAACATCGTGAATCACAAACTACAGAAGGAAAGTCTAGTGTCTCTATACATCAGAGTCTAACAAAGGAAAAATACATAAGATAATGGACATAGGAGAGAGTAGAAGGGGGCTCCGAGGTCTGCGGACGCGGCAGATATACTTTGAAGTCTCCAAAGCTGTCCCGGCTTACTAATAGTGCAACTGATAAGGAGCACCTGGATCTGCACACGAAAAACATATTCAGAGAGTAGCATGAGTACACCACAATCGGTACCCAGTAAGTGACAAGCCTAACATCGGTCGGGTAGTGACGAGGTCAGGTCAAGGCCCTATATATATAATAAAAAAGGTAGAATGAAATACCGCAGTAAAATAAAAACTAAAATTTAACAGGAATGAAATCCTAGAAGACAACAACTGAGTACACAGAGATAACAACAGGGGATCTCCCGAGATACCGTCTCGTAATCCCAAACGTAAATGTGTAGTACAGGGGGATCTCCCGAAATACCGTTCCATAGTCCCAAAGTAAATATGCAGTACAGGGGGATCTTCCGGAATAATGTTCCGTAGTCCCAAAGTAAATATGCAATACAGGGAGATCTCCCGAAATACTGTTCCGTAGTCCCAAAAGTAAATATGCAGTACAGGGGGATCTCCCGAAATACTGTTCCGTAGTCCCAAAAGTAAATATGCAGCTCAAACGATAGAATTAACAGCGACAACATGAAATCCTACAATTTAGACAAAGTACAAGTCAAGGAAAAGTAGGAATTTCACTAAACATGTTGCACGGAGTTCAAATAAGCAATTAAGGCAAGTAGACATGCTATTCTAAGCTAACAGGATACTACACATGCTGATGTAACTCAAATAAGAAGGAAACATGTTATTACTTAGCAGAAATCGGGTTTTTACAACAATTAGCCCGTGTACGTACTAGTCAGCTCACGTAAACGACACTCACATATCAAAATAGTACCAAATCCTAAGGGGATTTCCCCCACACAAGGTTAGACAAGCCACTTACCTCGAACCAAGCTCAATCAATCAGTCACAATGCCTTTCCCACGAATATCCAGCTCCAAATGGCCCAAATCTAGCCAAAAGCAATTACATATCATAAATACAACCATAATAGACTCATCCAATTAATGAATCAATACTTTAACAAAAATTGCGAAATTCGCCCTAAAAAGTCGACCCCGGCTCACGTCTTGAAATCGGGCAAAAATTACAAAATTTGAAAGCCATTCACTCACGAGTCCAACCATACCAAATTTATCAAAATTCGATCTCAAATGACCACTCAAAACCCCAAATCAAACTTTTCAAATCCCTAGCCTCCAACTCCCAATTTCCACCTCAAATACACACTAATTAGGTGGGAAAATAAATGGGGAAGCAAGATTATTGATCAAAAATAAGCACAAGGGACTTACCTCAAGAAACCCCTCAAAGATCTCCCAAGAAATCGCCAAACCCGAGTTCAAAATGTTGAAAATGAGCAAAAATCGCGAACCTTTGCATTTAAGTGTTCTATCCAGAAAGCGCGCACCTGCGGACTCTTTGTTGCATCTGCGACGCCGCACCTGCAGAAATGCCATCGCAGGTGTGGATTTCACTTAGAATCCCAGGTTCCGCTCCTGCGGCTATGCGACCGCATCTGCGACTATCGCATGTGCGGAAATGCATCGCACCTGCGGTTCCTTCCCAGCTCCTTCTTGGCCGCATCTGCGGCTCCTCCTTCGCACATGCTATCCCGCACCTGCGGTCTCCCCTCTGCAGGTTCGAAAACACCAGAAACCAGAAAATCTTCAGCAACTAGCCTAAGTCCAAATTCAATTCGTTAAGCATCCGAAACACATCTGAGGCCCCCGGGACCTCAATCAAACATATCAATAAGTCCTAAAACACCATACAAACTTAGTCGGGCCCTCAAATCATATCAAACAACGCTAAAAACACGAATCATCCTCCGATTCAAACTTAATGAACTTGAAACTTTAGACTTCTACAACCGATGCCGAAACCTATCAAATCATGTCCGATTGACCCCAAATATTTGCACACAAGTCGTATTCAACATTACGGACCTACTCCAACTTTCGAAATTGGAATCCGACCCCGATATCAAAAAGTCCACTACCGGTCAAAATCTCCAAAAATTTGACTTTCGCCATTTCAAGCCTAAATGAGCTATAGACCTCCAAAACACAATTCGGACACGCCTCTAAGTCCAACATCACCCAACGGAGATATCAGAACCGACGAAACTCCATTCCGGAGTCGTCTTCATACAGTTCTGACTACGGTCAAAATCCTAAAACTTAAGCTTCTGTTTTAGGGACTAAGTGTCCCAAAATACTCCGAAACCCAAAACAAAACCTCCCGGCAAGTCACATAAGCAAAAAACGATACAGGGGAAACACTAAATAGGGAATCGGGGCTATTACTCTCAAAATGACCGGGCGGGTCATTATAATAGAATACCGGGAACTGTAGACCTCCTCAAGAATCAACTCACGAAGCCTATCCACATTGGGCACACAAATACGACCCTACATCTTCAAAACCCCATCATCTCCAATCGTAACTTGCTTGGCACCACCATTTTGCACCATGTCCTTAAGGATAAGTAAATGAGGATCATCGTACTGACGCTCTATTATGCATTCATACAAGGAAGACCGAGCGATTGTGCAAGCTAAAACACGACTAGGGTCTCTGAAACATCTAACCTCATAAACTGATTGGCCAAAGCCTAAACATCTGCTGCAAGTGGTCTCTCACCAACTAAGATATATGCAAGGCTACCCATACTCACTGCCTTTCTACTCAAGGCATCGGCCACCACATTGGCCTTCCCAGGATGATACAAAATGGTGATATCATAGTCTTTCAACAGATCCAACCATCTTCTCTGCCTCAAATTGAGATCCGTTTGTTTGAATAAATACTGCAGACTCCAATGATCCGTGAATACCTTACACGACACACCGTAAAAATAGTGCCTCTAAATCTTCAACGTATGGACAATTGCTGCCAACTCTAAGTCATAAACATGGTAATTCTTCTCATGAACCTTCAACTGCCGCGATGAAATTGCAATCACCCTGCTATCCTACATCAACAATGCATTGAGCCCAATACGAGATGCATCATAATACACCGTGTAAGATCCTGAACTGGTGGGCAACACCAATACTGACGTCGTAGTCAAAGCAGTCTTGAGCTTCTGAAATCTCAACTCACTCTTGTCCGACCATCTGAATGGGGCAACCTTTTGGGTCAATCTGGTCAATGGGGCTGTTATAGATAAAAATCCCTCCACAAACCGGTGATAATAACCCGCCAAACCCAAGAAGCTCTAGATCTCTGTAGCTGAAGTAGGTCTAGGCTAGTTCTAAACTGCCTCAATCTTCTTAGGATACACCTTTATGCCCTCTGTCGATACAACATATCCCAAAAAGGCGACTGAGTCAAACCAAAAATCACACTTTGAAAACTTGGCATATAACTAACTATCTCTTAGAGCCTGAAGTACAATCCGAATATGTTGTTCATGCTCCTCTCCAAAGTCTATATCTCAGCTAGTCTAGGCTCACTCATAGGCGCTCGGCCATAGTAGGCTTGGTATATAACTTACCATCTGATCTGAGGTTGCCCAATATCTGCCCACCGATTATAGCTCGGTGGT
Organism: Nicotiana otophora; assembly: GCA_000715115.1. Classification (NCBI taxonomy): domain Eukaryota; kingdom Viridiplantae; phylum Streptophyta; class Magnoliopsida; order Solanales; family Solanaceae; genus Nicotiana; species Nicotiana otophora. The sequence goes on along the minus strand of AWOL01S0049159.1, from coordinate 13,036 downwards.
GGTAAAAATACTGTAATACCGCCCAATAGGGGCCTGTCACCAATTATACTTTACTGAATACTGCACTCTGCTCTCTTAACTGAAAGAAGACAATACTTAACTGAATATAAAGTCCCGATAAGGGAGAATACTATAACTTATGAGTCTGGGATAGTGTACATAGATTCAGAAATATGAACTTCTCTTTATGTCTCGTTATCAAACACATGTAGCTACGGGATCATGCCAAAATGAAGAAAGATTTATACTTAACATATCTTAACTCTGTTGAGTCCTTAATACCTTCCAAGTAATTCTTCAAACAACTCAACGTAATCTACCATAGCATAAGGAAATTCAAAATCAGTGATGAGTAAAGGCTAAGTCCGTAACTTAAGCTAGTAGCTCGTTTATGTAAATTTTGGCAGCATCTCTCCTGTAACAAGGGCATCCTCCAATACCATATAGCAACAACAATAACTAGAGCAATATAATAAGAATAATATCAACAATAGGGTACAAAATATTTCATTAACAAGTCATCAACATATCACGACGAGTGGCAAGCTCGGATTGAATCCCTTTAGAACCCTTCAACCCCATTATCATTCATTCGTGAATATAGTAATATATACAGTATAATAACCAATACCTTTTAAAGGATTTCCATCCTTCTACTCAATTTCAAAGTTACCCTAAATAGCCGAACACAAGATAATATCACTATGGACAACTTCCAAGTGATTTATAGCCACTTCCTTTTCTAGTTTCAATTTCCTCAACAAGCTTGACATGTAAACCAGCATAATCATACTAAAAATATCATAGATAACTTATTTTCTATAATTTCCAGCCACTTAAAGTTCATAAGAGCAACTTTTAAATCAATCCATCAAGAACAACAACATCTCAAGCTAATCCAAGTATTATCTTGTAGTTTATCATCCTAACAACTTAACCAACATACACGAAAGATTAAGCACAATTAGTAGGCTGTTATACTCACCATAGCCAGTATCAACAACTTGAAATTTCAGCCAAACACAACCCACAACTATCCTCAATGACAACACAACCTCAAAGAGGTATTATTCTTCACTAGAACTAACTTTTGATGTTGAAATATGGTGTAATCACTTCAAACTCTTATGGTTTCTGTTTAGGAGGAGTGTAGGGACGAGGTAGGGTCAAAAAATGAGAAGTAAAGGTCGTCCAAATCGTTTTTAAAGTGAAGTAGGTCGACCACCGCCTAAGTGGGTCCCATTGGGAGCTATTTGCGCAGTCTCGCGAAAACGCGAATATCTCTCTGCTCCAAAGTCGTATAGACAAACAGCTTAATGTGTTAGAAACTAAACTCGTAGATATTCAATTTTGTAGGTGGATTATAACATAATTTCAAGTATATTGGGAGAAAAGCTCAGCTGTATTTGACCTAAGTTTCAACACCTTATGAATGTAACTTGTGATGACCTTTGTTAACTTTTGTTCCACAACTCGCTTGACTTCAAAACATAATACACGACTATCATACGACTAAAATAACTCATAACATAACCTCTTTATCATGTTAAACACCTTGTCTCACCCCAAAAGTACGTGTTATAATATTATTAACTTGTCGACTTTCAACGAAACCTATTTTCTTCAATTCGTTTAGCTTCTAAGCCTTCCAACCCTCTTGGTACTTGTTATACATGATCCTAAATATTTGTAAAGTCTAATGTAATATGATTAACTTACTTTATGTACTTTCAAAGATGATCTAATTTCTTGAGCTTACATCAATTGACTTACGACGTACTTTTACGTACGAAAATATGGGGTGTAACAACCGGACCCGGATAGCCTAAAATTTTGTCGGCCTATAAAAAGCAAGCCAAGGAACAATAGTCACCGCTTCCCCATGACCGTTACTCTAGTTTTGGCGTTTTAAGGCCATAAACTGAAATTCCATCCGATCCGAGAGTTTCGTGTGCTATAGCCTACGCCTTCTGCATTGGCCCGGGCTATCGGATCGGGATCGCCNCAATTAATTAATTTAAACAGAAAATCAAGTATATGAGATTTCCATCCTTTAATATTTTTATCTAACAATTGACAATATATATATATATATATATATAATATTAATTAAACAAAGAATACAGTTTACACAAGTAATTCATGCTTTGAGTCCTAAACTACCCGGACTTTAGCATTAATAGTAGCTGCGCACGAACTCTCGTCACCTCGTGCATACATAGCCCCCACAATTAACAACAATTATTACTTTAATTACCTACAGAGTAATTTCTCCCTCACAAGATTAGACAAGAGACTTACCTCAATTTGCTCCAATTTAATCCAATAGAAGGCCTTTTCCATGATTATCCAACTATGTATGGCTCAAATCTAGCCAAGAATAATTCGATATAATTACTAAATATTATAGAAATCAATTCCATAAGAAAATACTATATTTTTCAATAAAAATCCGAAATTAACTCAAAAATAGTCTCGGAATCCAGCGAAAGTTACGAAATATGAACGCTCACTCAACCACGAGTCTACCCATACCAAAATCACTAAATTCTGATAATAATTCGGCCCTCAAATTCTCAAATCTATCCAAGAGGATTTTCAAACTTTTCCAACTCAATTCACCAATTAAATAATAAAAACAGTGATGGATTCGGGTAATTTAACCAATATTGAGTTAAGAACACTTACCCCGTTGTTTTCTCTGAAAATCTCCCAAATATCGTCCAAATCCGAGCTCCAATTGTTAAAAATGGAAAATGGGACGAAGTCCCATTTTCAGAACTTAAACTCTCTGCCCAGTGATTTCTTCTACGCGATCGCGAACTTCCTCCCGCGATCGCGAAGAACAATTCCAACACTACCCAAAATTAACTCTACACGATTGCAGAAAGTCTCACGCGATCGCGAAGCACTGACTCCGTAAACCTACGCGATCGCGAACCTCCTCACGCGATCGCGAAGCATTAAGCGCGTGGTCCATCTCCTCTCCAGTTTCCCCTATGCGATCGCAAACAACGCCACACAATCGCGATGCACAGACTGGCCCAACGCCATCGCATAGAACAATATTTTTTGTTGCCCAATTAAGCCTACGCGATCGCAACCCTATTCACGTGATCGCGTAGAACAAATTCACTTCTGCCCAATTTACTCTACGCGATCGCAAACAGACTTACGTGATCGCGTATAAGGAAACCAGAAGAAAATTCCAGTGGCTATCAGCAATCTCCCAAAAGTCAAAAATGATCCGTTAGCCGTCCGAAATTCACCCGAGCCCCTCGGGACCTCAACCAATTATACCAACAAGTCCCAAAATATCATACGAACTTAGTCGAACCCTCAAATTACACCAAACAACACTAAAACCACGAATCATCCTCCAATTCAAGCTTAATGAAACTTAAGATTTTCAACTTCTACATTCGGTACCGAAACCTATCAAATCAAGTCCTATTGATCTCAAATTTTGCACACAAGTCATAAATGACATAACGGAGCTATAAAAAGTTTCGGAACTGGATTTTGACCCCGATATTAAAAAGTCAACTCCCCGGTCAAACTTCTAAACTTAAATTCCTATTTTAGCCATTTCAAGCCTATTTTAACTACGGACTTCCAAATGGAATTCTGAACACGCTCCTAAGTCCAAAATCACCATACGGAGCTATTGGAACGGTCAAATCCCGATTCCGGGGTCGTTTTCTTAAAATGTTGACTGAAGTCAAACTTAGCATTCTAAGGCCAACTTAAGGAACCAAGTGTTCCTATTTCAACCCGAACACTCCCAAATCCCGAACCAACCATCCCTGCAAGTCATAAATTAATAAAAGCACATACATTTAGTTTTATTTAGGGGAACGGGGTTCTAAAATTCAAAATGACCGGTTGGGTCATTACATTCTCCACCTCTTAAACAAACATTCATCCTCGCGAGTTTAGAATTATACCTGGAGTGCTGAATAAGTGTGGATATATGCTCCGCATGTTTTCCTCGGCCTCCCAAGTCGCTTCCTCGATTGGTTGACCCTTCCACTGGACTTTTACTACAGAAATCCCCTTGGACCTCAACTAGCGAACCTGTTTATCAACAATGGCACCTGGCTCCTCTTCATAACCCAAGCTATTATCTATTTGAACTGTGGTGAAGTCTAACACATGTGATTGGTCGGCATGATACTTCTAGAGCATAGATACATAGAAAACCGGATGAATTCTCGATAGACTAGGAGGCAATGCAAGCTCATAAGCAACCTCCCCAACCCGTCTCAACACATCAAATGGGCCTATAAACCTTGGGCTCAACTTGCCCTTCTTCCCGAATCTCATGATTCTCTTCATCGGCAAAACCTTCAAGAGGACTTTTTCACCCATCATAAATGATAAATCACGCACTTTCTGATCTGCATAACTTTTCTGTCTGGACTGTGCTGTACGAAGTCGCTCCTGAATCAACTTTACCTTTTCCAAGGCATCTTTCACCAGATTAGTACCATATAATTTAGCCTCACCGAACTCAAACCATCTGATGATCGAACGACATCTCCGACCATATAAAGCCTCAAATGGAGCCATCTCGATGCTGGATTGGTAACCGTTATTATAAGCAAACTCGGCCAAAGGCAAGAAACGATCCCACTGACCTCGAAAGTCAATCATATATGCCCTGAGCATATCCTCCTAAATCTGAATTGTCCGCTCTGGCTGCACGTTGGTCTACAGATGAAAGGCTGTGCTAAGCTCTAGATAGGTCCCCAACTCACTCTGTACTGCCCTCCAGAAATGTGAAGTAAACTGAGGGCCTCTATATGATATGATGGAAATTGACACACCGTGCAACCGAACTATCTCCTAAATATAAATTTGGGCCAACCTCTCTGAAGTATACGTAGTCACAACCGGAATGAAATGTGCCGACTTGGTCAACCTGTCAATAATGACCCAAACTGCATCGAACTTCCGCAAGGTCCGTGGCAACCCAACTACAAAGTCCATAGTGATGCGTTCCCATTTCTACCCCAGTATAGTCATCTGCTGAAGTAGGCCACCTGGCCTCTGGTGCTCATATTTAACTTGCTGACAATTTAGACACCTAGCCACATACTCAACTATGTCCTTTTTCATTCGTCTCCACAAATAATGCTGCCTCAAATCACGATACATCTTTGTAACACCTGGATGAATAGAATACCGAGAACTGTGTGCTTTCTCTGGGACCTTTTTCCTCAGTCCATCCACATTAGGAACACATAGACGATCCTGGAGTCGTAGAATACCATCCGCTCCAATAGTAACTTCCTTGGCACTACCCCATAGTACCATTTCTCGAAGAACCATTAAGTATGGATCATCATACTGGCGAGCCTTGATCTGTTCAAATAGTGAAGACTGAGCTACAACACATGCAAGAACTTGGCTGGGCTCTGAAATATCCAGTCGCACAAGTCTGTTGGCCAAGGACTGAATATCTAAAGCCAATGGCCTCTCCTTTGATGAAATGAAAGCCAAACTACCCATACTCTCCGCCTTTCTACTCAAGGCGTCTGCAACCATATTCTTTTTGTCCGGATGATACATGATAGTAGTATCATAATTTTTTAGTAGCTCAAGCCGTCTGCGCTGTCTCAGATTTAGGTCCCTTTGCTTGAACAAATGTTGCAAACTGCGATGATCAGTGTAAACTTCACAAGACACCCGATAAAGATAATGCCTCCAAATCTTAAGAGCGTGAACAATCGCAGCTAACTCCAAATCATGTACTGGATAATTCTTCTCGTGGGGCTTCATCTGACGTGAAGCATATGCAATAACTCGCC
>AWOL01S0049141.1:0-26418 GCA_000715115.1 Nicotiana otophora | reverse complement strand
TATATCAAAATAAAAAAGAAACTAAACAAGCCTATCAGCTATGAGTTACAAGATTCCTATCTATGAGTCTTCTGAAACTTGATCTTGAGCCTTGACTGGTTCTTCATGCAGACTCTGATCTAAACCTTGATGGTCGCTAGCTGTAGGTGNCCCAGAAACTATGAGTTGGATCCCCCTAGGCGAAAAGGTTCTACCTGGGTTAAGCTACGAAAAATATCCGNATGTCTTCAGCACTCCACATCTTTCAACTGCTTTTGCATTTTGGATTCACCTATTTTTTCTTTTCTTTTATTCTAAATTGAGACTTCTTCTTTTGTCCATTACGAACTCTGTGCCTCGAGGTAAAACCTACTCAGATACCAAAATAAACAAACTAACAAATGAAATTTTTCTGCTCCACTTTGTACTAGGAAAATTCTAAACTACTTCTTTATTGAAAGCAATAAAAGGTCGGGAATAGTGTACCCCAAAAACAAACCAGAGACTAGGGAATGGATACCCTATGTCTAAAATGAAAGAAACTAGGGAGTGGAGACCCTATATTGCAAAAGCAACTAGGGATTAGTGTACCCTGATACTCGTAAGGAATTGTAACCAAAGGTTGATACCCTGTATTACAGAAAAAGAATGTAATTAAGGGTTGGTACCCTGTATTACTGAAAAGAATGTAGCTATGGGATGACGTCCTGTATTACTGAAAGGAAATGTAATCAGGGCTTGGTACCATGTATTACTGAAAAGAATGTAGCCATGGGATGACGTCCTGTATTACTGAAAGAAAATGTAACCAGGGGATGGAACCCTATATTACGGAAAGGAATTAAACCAAGGGATAGCACCCTGTATTGCGGAAAAGAAATGTAACCAGGGGATGGTGCCCTGTATTACTAAAATGAAAATAAATCCCCTGGGCAAAACGTTTCTACAAAGGTTAAATTGCGAAAAGCGAGCCTGGGCGAAGAGTACTTCTACCCGGAACTATGAGTTAGATCCCCCTAGGCGAAATGGTTCTACCTGGGTTAAGCTATGTAAAACAACCTGGGCGAAGAGTACTTCTACTCGGAACTATGAGCTGGATCCCCCTAGACAAAAAGGTTATACCTGGGTTAAGCTACATAAAATAACCTGAGCGAAAAGCACTTCTACCCGAAACTATGATCTGGATTCCCCTAGGCGAAAATGTTCTACCTGGGTTAAGCTATGTAAAACATCTTGAGCAAAGAGTACTTCTACCTGGAATTATGAGCTGGAACCCCCTATGCAAAAAGGTTCTACCTGGGTTAAGCTACGTAAAACAACCTGAGCGAAGAGTACTTCTACCCGGAAACTATGAGCTGGATCCCCCTGGGCGAAAAGGTTCTATCTGGGTTAAGCTACAAAAAACAGCTTGGGCGAAGAGTACTTCTACCCGGAATTATGGGCTGGATCCCCCTAGGCGAAAAGGTTCTACCTGGGTCAAGATACATAAAACAACCTGAGCGAAGAGTACTTCTACCCAGAAACTATGAGTTGGATCCCCCTAGGCGAAAAGGTTCTACCTGGGTTAAGCTACGAAAAATATCCGGAGCGAAGAGTACTTCTACCCGGAACTATGAGCTGGATCCCCCTAGGCGAAAAGGTTCTACCTGGGTTAAGCTACGAAAAATATCCGGAGCGAAGAGTACTTCTACCCGGAACTATGAGCTGGATCCCCCTAGGCGAAAAGGTTCTACCTGGGTTAAGCTACGAAAAATATCCGGAGCGAAGAGTACTTCTACCCGGAACTATGAGCTGGATCCCCCTAGGCGAAAAGGTTCTACCTGGGTTAAGCTACGAAAAATATCCGGAGCGAAGAGTACTTCTACCCGGAACTATGAGCTGGATCCCCCTAGGCGAAAAGGTTCTACCTGGGTTAAGCTACGAAAAATATCCGGAGCGAAGAGTACTTCTACCCGGAACTATGAGCTGGATCCCCCTAGGCGAAAAGGTTCTACCTGGGTTAAGCTACGAAAAATATCCGGAGCGAAGAGTACTTCTACCCGGAACTATGAGCTGGATCCCCCTAGGCGAAAAGGTTCTACCTGGGTTAAGCTACGAAAAATATCCGGAGCGAAGAGTACTTCTACCCGGAACTATGAGCTGGATCCCCCTAGGCGAAAAGGTTCTACCTGGGTTAAGCTACGAAAAATATCCGGAGCGAAGAGTACTTCTACCCGGAACTATGAGCTGGATCCCCCTAGGCGAAAAGGTTCTACCTGGGTTAAGCTACGAAAAATATCCGGAGCGAAGAGTACTTCTACCCGGAACTATGAGCTGGATCCCCCTAGGCGAAAAGGTTCTACCTGGGTTAAGCTACGTAAAATAACCTGAGCGAAGAGTACTTCTACCCGGAAAATATGAGCTGGATCCCCCTAGGCGAAATGGTTCTACCTGGGTTAAGCTATGAAAAACATCCTGAGTGAAGAGTACTTCTACCTGGAACTATGAGCTGGATCCCCCTAGGAGAAAAGGTTTTACCTGGGTTAAGCTATGTAAAACAACCTGAGCGAAGAGCACTTCTACCCGGAACTATGAGATGGATTCCCATAGGAGAAAATGCTCTACCTGGGTTAAGCTATGTAAAACATCCTGAGCGAAGAGTACTTTTACCCGGAATTATGAGCTGGAGCCCCCTATGCGAAAAGGTTCTACCTGGGTTAAGCTACATAAAAGTACTTGAGCAAAGAGTACTTCTACCCGGAAATTATGAGCTGGATCCCCCTGGGCGAAAAGGTTCTATCTGGGTTAAGCTACAAAAAACAGCTTAGGCGAAGAGTACTTCTACCCGGAACTATGGGCTGGATCCCTCTAGGCAAAAAAGTTCTACCTGGATCAAGATACGTAAAACAACCTGAGCGAAGAGTACTTTTACCTGGAAACTATGAGCTGGATCCCCCTAGGCGAAAAGGTTCTACCTGGGTTAAGCTACGAACAATATCCTGAGCAAAGAGTACTTCTACCCGGAACTATGAGCTGGATCCCCCTAGGCGAAAATGTTCTCTCTGAGTTAAGCTACGTAAAACAACCTGAAGCGAAGAGTACTTCTACTAGAAAACTATGAGCTGGATCCCCTACGAAAAAAGGTTCTACCTGGGTTAAGCTACGAAAAACAGCTTGGGCGAAGAGTACTTCTACCTGGAACTATGAGTTGGATCCCCTTAGGAGAAAAGGTTCTACCTGGGTTAAGCTACGAAAACAGCTTGGGCGAAGAGTACTTCTACCCAGAACTATGAGCTGGATCCCCCTAGGCGAAAAGGTTCTACCTGGGTTAAGCTACGAAAACAGCTTGGGCGAAGAGTACTTCTACCCAGAACTATGAGCTGGATCCCCCTAGGCGAAAAGGTTCTACCTGGGTTAAGCTACGAAAACAGCTTGGGCGAAGAGTACTTCTACCCAGAACTATGAGCTGGATCCCCCTAGGCGAAAAGGTTCTACCTGGGTTAAGCTACGTAAATAATTGGTAATAGTGATGCATGCTGAAAATAAAAGAAATTAGAGATTTTGCGAAACTCACCTTTGGTGACATTCGTCCTTTAGGAAACGTCATTCTGCACTGCTTTGTTCCTGCTTTAAATAAAGAAAAATTATAAGTTTTAAAAGTGGTGGTCGGTTTGTGGCCTTGATGTCTTTGGCAGCTTGGCTTTGTGCCCATTTTCTTTTGATGATGATTTCAACTTGCCACTAGATGTTTCATGAATACCACTTGTATTTTTGGCCCCGGAGAGACTTTGACTTTTCAAACTTTTATATGACGGTTGGTCGCGTGGGACTTAACCTTTTCAACTTTATATTGCCTTTGTGGCATTTCACTTTCGAATTCTTTCCTCCAAAACTTTCAATTTCATAGCATTGGGGAACCTTTGGTTTTTCAAACTTTGCCAAAATGGTTAGCCACTAAGCACTTAACCTATTCAACTTCATTTTGCCTTGTAGGCATTTTTAATTTGATTTCCTCCTTACAAGAGTTTTTGCTTTCTAAGCATCGGCCGCCATGGCCAGTCGGGATCGACTTGATGCTCCCGTCGAGTCTGAGTGCCTTTTTTGCATATTAGCTTGTATCAAGCGAGAGTCCTGTAAATCAATTTTGCCATCCCTTCTTTGCCTTAGTTTTTGGAACAAAGTTAGACTGAAAGGGATTCAAAAAACAACAAATAATGGAATGGACAATGAATTTAGACAAGAGGTATCCCGTTCGGGAAAAGGAAAGTAGGATTTATCTGGAGTACATGCGGACTTCAATGAATATGACATGCCTTGGGTTGGATGCCTAATCCATGTAAACCGTCCGACCCTTAAATATTCATCACAACTTTTGCCTCGAAACCGTGAAACCTTGCCCGGGATTGTGTCGATGCTATTGACTGTGAGGATCCTTTTTTCGATCAGTAGTGCCCTTTGCGGGTTTTCACCAGCTGACCTCTCTCATTTCTCTTCTCACCATAGCCTTATAGTGCTCTTTGCGAGTTTTCACTAACAAGACTCTCTCATTTTAGCTTCTTTACTCCTCATCGCCTTACTGTGCCCGTAAGGTTTTCACCAATAAAACCCTCTCATTATATTTTTTTTTATTTTGGTTGCATCAGATCCAAGTGACTGTATCCTCCAACTTTGAACATTCTCCTTGATTGACCGGAAGTATTTGAAAAGGATTTGGGTAAAAAAGGATTTGGATTGAATTACAACTTTGGAACCTTTCAGGCGAAACCATCACCGAACCATTATAACATCTTCCCCGATTTTAATTTTTGGGGGAATGTGGATTTTTATTTTGGTGTGACTGAACCCTAGAGAGAGGGTGCCTACGTATCCTTTCGGAATCAAGTCAAACGTAGTTCAAGATAACAAGAAATATTTTTTTTTCTTTTGTCTTTCTGTCTGTTTTGTTTTCTTTCTCTTTCCTTTTTTTTTCTTTCTTCTTTTTTTTCTTTTCAATATCTGCTTCAGGTTCCAAAGAGGGTAATCAAATAAAGGTAACCGTCTCAAAGGGTTGGAAAAAAAGGGTTAATAGTATTTGGGTAGCGAGAATGAAAGCCTTAGTCATTCCAATCAAAGAGTATTATAGGTGCGTGAATGGTCAAACATAGTACTGTTTTGACTGCATCAATTTGGAGCCAATTTCCTTTAGCTTCTTTATGATGCGGGAGGATACATCTCAGAACGAGTTGCCCCACTTCAAATTTTCTGAGCCACACTTTCTTGTTATAGGCACTAGTCATTCTTTGTTGGTACAACTGCCCATGACAAACTGCGGCCAATCGCTTTTCATCAATCAGTGTCAATTGTTCCAATCGATTCTTGACCCAATCTTTATCCTCAATCTCAGCTTCAACAATGATCCGAAGAGAGGGAATTTCAACATCTTCTGATTTTATTCGGGCTTGGCCTAGGCCTACTATTCCAATTCTTTGTTTATTTTCTCACAAGCCTTGTCTTCAACATATTCAGCTTTTTGATTCATTATTTCGAGGTCAGACAGAATTTTAGGATCTAGGCATGAAGTCCGCAAGCATGTCATGTCATTAAAATATGCATTAACAGAACTGAAAAGAGAATAAGAAAGGTGACAAGATCATGAAAAGAGACATTCAATGAAATATTAATTTCATTTGATTTGATTGTTTTGTTTTTTTTTTTTAAAAAAAAATTTAAAGATAGAAGGGTTTACATTAGAAAGTAAGACAATAAAAGTAAAACGTCCGGATTACACCCTGAAATAATCCGGACGCAGAAAAGATATCAAGACCGTCTACCGAGACTCCCTTCTGACAAATAACTTTTCAGGTTTGGCATCCGTTTTTAGGTTTCTCTTCTGCTGCGACAATGACTACTGTGGCTTTCAGTGCTGGATCATCAAGTCTTCAAATGGACTTTTGAGGGTCCAACAGTCCTTTGTATCATGTCCCATTGCTCCAGAGTGGTATTCACATCCAGCATTAACTCGGTGCGAGGGGACTCGGGATTCGGCCGGTTCGGGGCCACTGGCTGCAGCAGACCTAACCTGATTAGCTTTTGGAACAAGCTTGAATATGATTCACCAGCAGGGTAGAACTAATTCCGTCTCCAGAGACTCTTTTTTTTGAATTATTTTTTGAATTTGTTTTTGATTTTTTTAGTTTCATATCTTGATTTCTTTTTCTTTCTTTTTCTTTCTCTTTTTGTTGTTTTTCGCTCTTTTGTTTTTCTCTGTTATTTTTTGTCACTCTTTTCTTTCTTTTTCACTTAATTCTTTTTTCGATTTATTTTTTCACTCAATTTGTTTATGGCTATGATCGAATCCGAAGGGGATTAATCGCCTACGTATCATGATGCCGCATGAATCAGATCATTACGTAGTTCAGGAAGATCGGGAATAGACTGACCCATTTTTTTTTTTATATATAAAGACTTTTAAATATATATTTTTTTGAGTTTGTTTTTCTTTTTATGGAATTTTAAAGTTTTTTTTAAAAAAGAAGGAATTCTAAAGAAGGAAGACAATATTTTGGATTTTGATTTGAAAATTGTTTTTGTTTTCGAATGAAAGACTTCGGAAAAGAAGGAAAATAATTTTGGATTTAAGCTTTTGTTTTGAATTTTCTAAGGAAAGAATTCTAGAGAGGAAATCAAGGAAAGGGAAACTATTTTTGAATTTTTTTATTTTTGAAAATTGGGGCCGAAACCGATGAGATTTCACGTCCGGTGAGAATCAGACCCGCGTAGTTCAGTCGGTTTTGACACAACAGGGAAAACATGATTTTTATTGACTCATTTTGAAATGACTTTTCTTTTTCTCTTTGTTTTCTTCAAAATTTCGGCAGAGTTTCTAGATTTTTCAAATGCCGGGATTTTTGAAAACCGTATGAATTTTTTCTCTCCTACTTCTCACTTCTGCCTTTTCTCAATTTTTTGTATTTATTCTAGTAGTCGGTCAACATGCAAATCAGATCAAACAAAATGCACAAATAGCACGTAGGATGCATCATGATGGTCTTTTATTTTTGGGTATACCTGTCCAAGACGGACCTAACCCCTGTGTTGAGTCTCCAAAGTCAAATGTACGTGATGCAAATAAATGTTCCTACTAGGGATACATCATGAAGCTATGTTATTCTAGGTTTAAAATCCTGGGGGAGGGGTATTTTAGACCTGGCTTACCCAAGCGGACAACTCGAGCCGAGGTGGGGGCAACGTACCGGGAGCACAAAAGTCTACTCGGCCTAGTTACTGATCCAACCTTGTTCTATTTGGGATGACCTTTAACAGAATAGTGGGCCACGCGCACGTGTGCACCATAAATTCAGAAGACTCAAAAAGGAGGCATAAGAAGACAGTTTATATAGTTCAAATAATATCAAAGAGGCAATTAGCACATTAGGCCCACAAACATAGTAATATCAACAATCAAGAAATCCAAGTATAGATCACATTACAAGCTCGAATTCTAAACCCTGAACCAGAGATTCTGGGTTCGTTCCCCAGCAGAGTCGTCAGAGCTGTCACACCTCTTTTTGCCCCAAAAGATATATGTGTTATGGATTGTTGTGGGTTAAAGAGTTTTTCCAATTAAAGTGGTAAATTTGAATAGGGATTATTTTATTTATAGACTCGCCACTTGGAATTAATTTTTTGGGTGTTCCAAGTCACCTTTTATTTGAATCCCTAGTCAAAGGAAGGTTTGACTCTATTATTATTGGTCTGCGAAAACAAAGTCCATGTAAGGAATTCTGTTGACCGGGGAGAAGGTGTAAGGCATGCCCCGAGTCCCGTGGTTCTACAACGGTCGCTTTATTGATTACAACTTGGCTTGAATTAATTTTAGATAAACTGTGATTTATTGGTTTCCATATTTTATCTGTCCGCTTTTATATTAAAATATACAATTAGCTTTGAAACGAATCACGTTTGTGAATCCGTTTTGTTTATTGTGCCAAAATTATGTCATGTGTATGTGCACCAAATTAATAGCATTTTTATTATATTTAAGATTGTTTTGCCCAAAGTTGCACGAACGCATACCTTGATTTTAGTTTTGGGAATCGTAATTATGTCACGCGAACGTATACATAATCACGATGATTCAATTAATTATGAGTACACCTAAAGCATTCTAGTGCATTCATGATTTGTTTCTTTCCTAAGATTGAGATTATTGTGAAGGCCATGAATTATGGAATTACTTGTGGAAGAAGTGTATGATTTTAGATATTTGAATAAATAAACCATCATATACTAATACCCTACAACTCAACAATTGAAGCCCAAACTCATTAGGGTCCAAATCTTCCCAACTTTAAAGCAAATTTGAATACCATATTTCTAAAAACATGATTAAGCATATAACATGTAAGGACTAACTTACATTATTATTTATAAAGTTTAAAGGTAAATAAATAAAATTACATGAAATAAGATAAAAAGAATAGAGGGAAGAATAAACCTTTAATGAAAAATTTCTAATTAAATGAGTCTCAAAGAACAAGTATAATAACTCAGACGAACGTCGAACAAGCATAAGCGACAGTATCAAACCTAGTGAACGGAGCTCCAACAAAATCCTCGATCTCGACTATTAACTCCACTTTTTGGCGTGTAAAAAGGATGTTATGAAATAATGTTGTTGGATTTTGGGTGATGACTTGCTGGATTGTTTGAAAGAAAGATGAAGAAAGAATGACAGGAGTAGAAATTCTCTTAGCGTAGAAGAAGAAAAAAATAATTTCTCTCAATTCTCTCCTCCCTTCTTTTTTTCTCCTTCTCCCTCTCCCTCTCTCCTCACATTTCTCTTCTATTTATAGAAAACAAAATTCGAATTCTTTTTAGATTTCTTTATTTTTTTATTATTTTATTATTTTTTAATTAAAAAGAATTCTCACTTCCCATTTTTCTTCTTTTATTTAAAAAAAGTAATTCCCAACTTTCCTTTACTTTTCTTTTTTTAATTTCCCACTTTTTACTTTTCTTTTTTATAATTTTTCACTTATTTTACTTTTTTTTTTTTTTAATTTCCACTTATCTTCTTCTTCTTTTTTTAATTTCTACTTTCTTTTACTTTTTTTAAAAAAAACTTCAGCTACATTTAATTTTATTTTTTAATTCCAACTTCTTTTACTTTTTATTTTCAAAATTTCCACATTCTTTTACTTTTATTTTTTTAATATTCCACTTTCTTTTACTTTTTAAAAAAAATAATTTTCACCTACTTTTACATTTATTTTTTTTATTCCATACTTTTAATGTTTCTATTATTTTATTCACATCCGAAAATTAAAAAATAATATTTAATATTTTTGGTTTTTTTAAAATTTATTTTATATATAAATAAAGATAAAAAATAAAAATAATACTAATAGTAATAATTTTACCTTTTAAATTATTTTTAATTCTTACCCTATATAAAAAAATAAAACAAAGCTAAAAATATATATATTAAATTTCTAAAAATATTAACATAGTAGAAGGTGGTAAAAATTCAAATATATTCAAATATTAGGTGCTCACACATCAACGACATGCGGAAGGAATCGTGCAGCCCCATAATGATGCACTGGTAATATCTGTACTTATAAATAAATCCCGAGTTAAACGTGCGTTATTTGACCTAGGTAGCTCCACCAATATCAGCCAATCGAGGGTCGTGGAGAAACTCGGTCTACAAGGCCAAATCATGTCTGCAGTCCGAATTCTAAATGGGTTTAACATGACGTGTGAAACCACTAAGGGCGAGATAACGTTACCAGTAAACACCGCCAGGACCATCTTGGAAACTAAATTTTATGTGATCGAAGGAGACATGAGGTACAACGCTTTATTTGGAAGGCCGTGGATCCACAACATGAGGGTCGTGCCCTCAATACTGCACCAGGCACTAAAATTCTTAACACTTATTCGGGTCAAAACGGTCTATAGTGAACAATCGACTGCCAAGGAAATGTTCGCGGTCGAGGAGGTGATACCGGCATCTACAATCTCAACATCGAAGGATCTGAACCAAATGGTCAAAAACGGGTCCAAATAGCAATCACTGACACTAGCCTCGGCATATTTGAACAAACAAGGGAAAGACGAGGATGATGATTACGGGGTTCCGACACCACCAAATTGACGGTCGAGGAGCTGGAACAAGTCATATTGAGAGAACATTTGCCCGATTGAAAGGTATACCTGGGCACGAGGTTATGCTCCGAGCTCAGGAAAAAACTTATTCAATTTCTTATAACTAATGAAGATTGTTTCGTTTCATCCCATCTTGATATGACAGGGATCCCACTGGAGATAACCACTCACAAGCTAAGCCTAGACTTGAAATTCCATCCGGTCAAACAGAAGAGGAGGCCCCAGTCCAAGGTCAAACATGCTTTCATCAAGGACGGGATATCTAAACTCCTTAAAATAGGGCCCATTCGGGAAGTTAAATACCCGGATTGGTTAGCAAACGCAGTGGTAATCCATAAAAAGGGAATAAATTAGGAATGTGTATAGACTATAAGGATTTGAATAAGGCGTGTCCCAAGGACTCTTTTCCTTTGCCCAACATCGATCGCATGATCGATGCCACGGCCGTCCACGAGATCCTTATTTTTCTCGATGCCTATTCCGGGTACAACCAAATACGGATGGACCCGAATGATCAGGAAAAAACCTCCTTCATCACAAAGTACGGAACGTACTGACGTGATGCTATTCGAATTAAAAAATGCTGATGCCACTTATCAGGGCCTAGTAAACCGGATGTTCGAGGAACAAATAGGAAAATCAATGGAAGTTTACATTGACGACATGTTGGTTAAGTCCCTGCGAGTAGAGGACCATTTAAAACATTTGCAGGAAACCTTCAGCATATTGAAGCAATGCAATATGAAGCTGAACCCGGAAAAATGTGCGTTTGGAGTTAGGTCGGGTAAATTTCTCGGATTCATGGTATCCAATCGGGGAATCGAGATCAACCCCGACAAAATCAAAGCCATCGAAGATATCACGGTTGTGGACAATGTGAAGGCCATGCAAAGATTAACGGGACGCATAGCCGCCTTGGGACGATTCATTTCGAGGTCGTTCGATAAGAGCCACCAATTTTTCGCACTATTGAAGAAGAAGAATAACTTCTCATGGACCCCGGAATTTCAACGAGCTTTGGAGGAACTTAACGGTACTTATCGAGCCTACCGCTGCTTCATACATAGAAGGCAGATGAACAATTATACTTGTACTTGGCAGTTTTAGAGATAGTGGTAAGTGGATGGCCCGGGAAGAGCAAGGTACGTAATTTCCAATTTACTATGTTAGCTGGACCATAGGTGAGGCTGAAACTAGGTACCCTCACCTAGAAAAATTGGCACTCGCTTTGCTAAGTGCCTCTAGGAAGCTAAAACCGTACTTCCAGTATCACCCCATATGTGTCGTAACTACTTACCCATTAAGGAACGTTATGCATAAGCCCTAGCTCTCGAGCCGGTTGGCCAAATGGGTCGTGGAAATAAGTAGGTACGATATTGAATACCAACCCTGGACCGCTATTAAGTCCCAAATCTTGGCAGACTTTGTGGCCGATTTTATGCTGGCCCTAATAACTAAGGTCGAAAGAAGTTATTAATTAACTCAGGGACCTCCTAGGGAATCTGGACCTTTTTTACGGACGGCGTCTCAAACGCAAAAGGGTCCGGACTTGGAATTTTATTGAAGCCGCCAATAGGCAATGTAGTTAGACAATCTATTAAGACTGTGAAATAGACTAACAACAAGGTCGAATATGAGGCCATGATTGTAGGACTTGAACTAGCCAAAAGCTTAGGGGAAGAAGTGATCGAAGCCAAGTGTGACTCCCTCCTTGTGGTAAACCAAGTTAATGGAACATTCAAGGTCATAAAAGAACAAATGCAAAGATACTTGGACAAGTTGCAGGTAATATTACATCCGTTCAAAGAATGGATTCTGCAACACGTACCTCGGGATCAAAACAGTGAGGTCGATGCCCTCGCTAACTTAGGGTCATCGATCAAAGACGATAAGTTCAATTTAGGGGCAGTCATACAGCTTATGAGATCGGTGGTGGAAGAAGGCCATGCCGATATCAACTCGACGAGCTTAATTGGGATTGGAGAAATAAATATGTAGAATATCTTAGGACTAGGAAACTGCCCTCGGATCCAAAAGAATCGAGGGCCCTGCATATAAAGGCAGCCCAATTTAGCATGTTTGAAGACGGAACCCTGCTTAGAAGAGCATTGGATGGCCCACTCGCAATATATCTAGGGCTAGGAGATACTGAGTACGTTCTGAGGGAAATCCACGAAGGTACCTGTGGAAATCATTCGGCCGCCGAATCGTTGGTTCAAAAAATAATCAGACCCGGTTATTACTGGATCGATATGGAAAAAGACGTGAAGGATTTCGTACAAAAATCTGATGATTGTCAAAGACACGCTCCGATGATTCATAATCCCGGGGAGCTGCTGCATTCAGTTTTGTTGCCATGGCCGTTCATGAAGTGAGGAATGGATATTGTTGGCCCCTTCCATGGGCTCCCAGTAAGGCTCAATTTATATTATTTATGACTGACTATTTTTCTAAGTGGGTGGAAGCCCAGGAATACGAAAAGGTCAAAGAAAAAGAAGTCATCAACTTCATTTGGGATCATATCATATGCTGATTCGAAATGCCAACCGAGATCGTATGCGACAATGGGAAACAATTCATCGACAGCAAGGTAAGCAAATTTCTCGAGGATCATAAGATTAAAAGGATATTATCAACACCCTACCACCCTAGTAGTAACGGACAAGTAGAATCGACAAACAAAACCATATTCCAAAACCTCAGCAAGAGATTAACTGACACCAAAGGAAAATGGAAGGAAATCCTGCCCGAAGTCTTATGGGCATACCGAACGACCTCGAAGTCCAGTATCGGGGCCACCCCATTCTCACTGGTCTATGGCACCAAAGCTCTAATACCGGTCGAAGTTGGAGAACCAAGTCTCAGGTTCCAATATGCAACCAATGAATCAAACAACGAGGCTATGAACGTGAGCCTAAATCTACTGGATGAAAGGCGTAAAGCAGCCCTTATCAGGTTGTCCGCCCAAAAGCAGCGGATCGAAATATATTACGAGCCAACCTTCGACACTTCAATGTCGGAAACTTGGTACTAAGGAAGGTTACACTAAACACCCAAAACCCGAACAAAGAGAAGTTGGGTCCGAACTGGAAAGGCCCTTATCAGATTATTGAGATCACCTGTAACGGATCGTACAGACTCGAAGCGATGAATGGTGAGCAACTACCGAACAACTAGAACATAGCTCACTTGATGCGATACTATTGCTATGGTACGACCCCATTCATTTCCTTTTATATATCTATTCCGAACTAACACTTGCAGGGAATCATCAAAGAACGATATAACCTTTAAGCCTGAAAGCACGCATTGCACTCTTTTTCCCTTGAACCTATTTTGTTCCAAATGGGTTTTTCGGCAAGGTTTTTAACGAGGCAACAAGTAAATCGTGCTAACTTAGAATTGAAGGCCGGTTATGAACCGGTATCGAAGAACACAACAGTATCCGAGGCCTCTCTTCGATAGACCCCGAACACTGGGGGATCACCTTCGGTTAATGACTTTAGCAAGGAAGGAAACTTTATGATTGAACGCTCACGGCTTGATCGATAGGATTTACTGTAAGGGACAAACGGTCACATGAATAGTTCCCGCATAGACTACTCGAGCCCTGGCACGATAATTGTACACATGTGAAACTATCACTCACAAGATTAAAACTTTCTACCTTGCAGATAAATATCTTGTCCTTTAAGAATTTTTCTTTTTTTCTCTATCTTAAGGAATTTCTTACATTCGATCCCCTAAAGGTATCGAGCCCAAGGGCCGCCTTTATCCGGGTTCAAACGATCACTCTCAATCGAAGGCTGTTGTCCGAAAATAAACTCAGACAGCTCGGATTATCGGAGCCCGGGGGCACAAAGCCTATTTGGTGTTGCCCGAATTAAAGGGCTACGGCCATTTCGGGATATCAAAATCCGAGGGCACAAAGCCTAATTGGCGTTGCCCGAATTAAAAAGCTACGGCTAGCCCCGTTTGGGAATCGTTATCTAACGAAAGTCCGGATAACTCGAGGTGACAAACCCATTGGGCAACACCTGAACTAAAAAGTCTACAGCCATTCTAAAATGGCTCGGAGACGTTCGAGACCCGTAACAAAAAATAAGGCCTTCAAAATTTCATAACCGGTTCTAAAGGCTACCCTCGATAGATTATACTCTAAACTACTTTGGGAAAAAGTTTTAAAACGAAATAATGTTGAAGGCATGGTTTGTTCGAAACACCGAACGTAACCTAACTATTTTATGCTAAGGCATTTCGATCTTTGTAAATATAAGTAGTAAAGCAAAGGGAAAATTCAAAAGCTGTTGAAGGGAAAAAGCCTTATATGCATATCAAAAATTCTTTTTACAAGGGCCAAACATCCCCGATGAAAATTTTTACAAAGGCCGGACGGCCTCAACAAAAAGGTAATAAAAAAATCAAAAAACAAAAACACCTAAAAAGAGCCTAAGTGGCCTAGTCTTCGTCGGGGGATGCATCATTACCTTCGGGGTCTATGCCACCCTCGGACTCACCCAAATCTTCAGACTCCTCATGATCTTTGGGATAGGCCAATGTTTTGGCCTCGACTTCGAGCTCTTTGGCACTCTCAATCTCAGCCGATAAGTCGAAACCCCGAGCATGAATTTCCTCGAGGGCCTCCCTTAAAGATTGCCACTTCGCATGCTCGATAATATCCTTTGCTCGAACCTCAGCCGCTTCAGCATCGGCCTTATAAATGGCCACCATTTTGTTGGCATCGACTATAACTACCTTGGTCTCTGACTTGGCCGACTCAAGCTCCTTGGCTAGATTTTCCTGATCGGAGACGGCCAAACTCAGCTGAGACCGGAGCTCCTCGATCTTTTTGGCCTGCACAAAGGATTTTTCCTTTACAGCTCAAAGCTGGACCTCAGCCGAAGCCAATTATGCCCGGGCAATCTCCTTTTCCGAGTCCAAGAGATCCATGTTGTATTTCCATTCTTCGGCCTCGGCCTTTACCGCATCCACCTCTGCCTGGAGCTGACCGATCTGATCAAGCTTTTGTTGGACCTGCGTGTTTGGACCGTTATCCATCGTGTCTGACTCATCGTCACTAACCTCAAATACTTTTTTTAGCTGCTCGACTAGGTCGGAATGCTCCTTCCGAGCCGCCTCTAGCTCAGCCTGGAGTTTCTCGCTGAGAAGTTTGTAAGCATCCCTCTTCTCAGTGAGCCCTCGAGTCTCGACCTCATATTGGTTTAACTCTTCCTGATATCAGATAAACGTCTCGTGGTGAAGCACCGAGGCCTACAAACACAAAGAAAAACGTTATGATTATTTATAACTTAATCTAAGTACATAATAGAAGTCATTAAGAGGCATCCAAAGTTACCCGGTTTAGCACTTGTTGAGCTTCGTTGAACAGGCATGGCGCATCCACCTCGTTCATCTTGGCTTGATCCTCTTTGTCACCAGGAAATGAAGATAACTGGCAACCCCTACAGGGGAAGAAAGGACCCGGACATCCTCTGGAATAAACATGATAATCGACCGCTTCCGATCAGGATTCACACTCGGAGCTGGGAACCGGTTGACTAGTTTCGGACCTGAAGAAGGTCTGCTAATTCCCCAAGACGGATTCTTCCTTGGCACCGGTAAGTCATCCAACCCGGTGACGTCTTCCATGGCAGTAGAGTCTAAACCATCAAAAGAGTTGTGAAAGGGGTATTCCACCCCCTGGGGCTCCTCGTTGGGGTGCCCTCTCAGCGTCAGGGCCTCGTTGATCATGGAATCAGTAAACGAAGGCGACTCGTAGAGATTTATCACTTCAAGTACGTCCTTCGGGGGATTGTCCTCTTTCCGAGAAGCACCAACCACAGTCACTTGGTCGGCCTCCCAAACTTGGGGCAAAACAGCCTCGCCCCTCTCTGGTTCGAAGGCCTCGACCACTGCCTCTTCATCGGCCCCCCTGATTCGAGACAATTTGGTGTCGCCTCACACGTGGGCCACTAGTTCAGAAACTTCTTCTTCTTCTTCGGACTCATCCCTGAGCCGATGGAGTCAGTCCGATGAAAGCTTTCGGGGCGCTGGTGCTTTCTTTGGATTTACTGACTAGCCTCTTCCTCGGTTGTTTCTTCTCCGAGTTTGGAGAACTCAGAGCCCTTTTTCTCTTCTACTCCCCGCCCTGTCTCGGAGCAGGGGACTTGGCGGGGCAATCCTCATCACCGGATAGAGGCCTCATTGCGACATTCTTGGAAAGACCTGCAAAGAAAAAAGAAATGAGTAAGGGCGCAGCAACACAGAGGAAATCTAAGTGTTGTCCACTCAATTCCCTCGACCCACTCCTTGAGTCAAGGGACTGCATCCGGGACCCGAGAAACATTTGCATTGCCACCAAACACCGATAAGAAGGAAGGAAAGGATAGTAAAAAATAAAATTTTGGGAAATAATGAAACTTTACTTACGTTTTGTGTTTCACTTCTCGGGGAACGACATGTACTCGGCTGGGATTAGGTCCGAGGTTCTCACTAAGATAAATTAGCCTAGCCAACCTCAACCCTGATCTTCATCGATGCTCGAGAACGGGGCTTTACTAGCCTGGCGCGCAAGTTTAATCAGTCCCCCTCGAAAGAATCGGGGACTGTATAGGCGCATAAGATGGTCAACGGTGAATGGATATCAGTCAATCGTGCTCACGAAGAAATGGAAAAGAATGACGATCCTCCAGAACGAGGGGTGGATCTGACTGAGGCACACCACGTACCTTTTGCAGAACTGGATGATTACCGAGTCCAACGGGCCCAGTGTAAAGGGATAAGTGTAAACACTTAGGTATACCTCGACATGGGTAGTGATATCTTCATCGGGCCTGGGAACGACCATGTCTTTTCCGACCCAGTTGCAATCCTTTTTCACCGCGGGGAGAATTGCTTCTGTGATGGAGCAGATGTACCTTGAGACCTTCTTACACCAGCCCGGTAAGGGTGAAGGTTTCCCAACATTAAAATTGGCGGTCACCGAGCACCAGCCAGGAATAAACGTGCTAAGAGGAGGTTCCGTTGCTGGTTCTTCACCGGTCGGCCGCGATGTAGAAGTAGTTTCTTTTTGGGGAACTGTTTTTGAAGTTTTCACCATTTTCTTTTCAAATGAAGGGAAAGAGATGAAAAAGAGGAAGTTAAAGAGATACACTTGATGGTCTGGAATGAAGACAAGTGGAAGTTCTTACAAAGATCTCAAGAAATCAGGATACAAATGCTAGAAAATGTAGAGAAGATTTGGATGTAAAGTTTGAATGAATGAAGAAGGGGGTATTTATAATTTCCAAATGACGGTTCAAATCCAGGAGTGGCCTACCAGCAACTAACGAGCATTTAATGCTATTAAGACGTGATTGACGAGACGTTTCGTTCATTTTGTCATTTCTGACGTGGGGTATCGAGGTGAGAATCAAAAATCTCATATCGTTTCTCGTCGTTTACTCTCCAAAAAATGAGGGGACTATCTGTGTACGATCAAAATCGGGCTTGACTATTGTATGACAGATTGGGCTCGGAATGTAAGGGGTTGAAGATCGACCCCGGATAAGCTCGAGGGAATATTGCCGTATAACCAACAGAAGACCGAAATAACATAAGGACGAAATATCCGTAACTGGTCAGATATCACGGTGGGAATCTTGGCACGAATCAATAAGGAACCGGCAAATCAGCAAGCCAAGAGAGTTTTACCATTTATAGAATTGTACCTAAAGTAGGACTCTCCTACTATATAAAGGGGGTCCGATTACTTGTGAAACACATTGTAACTCGCATCCCAAAGAAATATATTATTATGTTCTGTTCTTATTATTCCCTTGTCATTCGGTTCTGATATCGATAAAGCATTTTTGGCTCGAGGGAGGCTAACCTTCTAAGGCGAAGACTTTTCAACTTTGTGTGGTTTGCATTTACTTTCCTATTGTTTATTTCAATTTCAATCTGATTTATTATTTTGTATCAAGCTAGAATACGTATCCTTAAAACCACGTACAAATTAAATTGTTATCCGATTTTGAGGGTAAACAATTATATAGTATTGACCAATGATGGGCCCAGCTGTTTTGCACTATCACGTTATTTAAATTTAATTTTAGGTTGTTATCAGTTTATAGTAGTAAATGTACGTTGATTACGTAAACAAATAAGATATATAACCGATTGAATTATATTAAAATGGTAAACAAAAACTTATAATGTTGTCACTATATATATAATTTAACTCTGAACGTAATGGTCATGCATTTTTGGTTGTAATAATAGTTCGGTGGTACTCGCCCTTCACTTAATCAAGCTATCTATATAGGGTGAAATATGATGTGACACGTGGTCATCTAAAGGAAAGACACGTGGAACCCTAGATAGGGATGGTCGAAGACCGAACACAGCCATTTCGCTTGTTACCGGAAGGGATAACGCTCATAAGGTGTATAAAATTCCCTGCACCCGGTAGCATTTAATAAGGAATATGCTACAGCATTAAGAGTGACGACCCGTTACAGAGAATTTGACATTTATATTCGCCATTTTATCTTCATCAATGACCCTCATAATTGACATTAAATGAGGGCATGATCCTAGGACCTCCTTCCCTAGACGCAACTATAAATAGTGAGCCCAGTTATCATTGTAAGGCATATGAATTTTCTGGCAAAACTTATATCACAGTCTATACAAAGCTTAATACAATCTTACTTTTCTAATTTTGGATCTCATCATGGCTGTGCCCGAAAACCTTGTTCCTGGAACTATCATCTTTGTTGTTTCATCTACATTTTAAGGCTAAGTATTGTACATTTCTTCAATTATTGCATTGTTTCAGGATTAAATTAATTTACTTGTCTAGAAATCCCGTATAAATTCAACTGTACGATTTTATGGGTAAATAGTTTGGCGCCAACTGTGGGGCCTAGATAGTCGTGCAGTTAAGTTGATCCTTGCCTTTTTTACTAACGTGATTTGATTATTTTATATTAGAAAAAATCACAAAAAATGGCAGATAACACTGTTAACAACACGTACAACCCTAAAATTCGAGGGAATCAGCTTCATTTCGAGGATTCAATTAGTGACACCCACAATGAGGGAAATGACGCCAGACCGATGCATGACAGGCAGAACTCTCGACACGTTCTGGAGACAACTCTCGATGATGCTGATGGGGAGCATGTCATGGATGCGGTGAGGGACCTACAAGAGCAACATGCAATCATTCTAGGCCATCTCATGCGGCAGGATACGTTTATGACGTAGCTGTAGCAGACGTTATCGGGGGCTTCGAATAATGCAAACAGACGAGATCCAATTCCTCCCGGTGTTCCCGCAAACCAAACAACGCAGAGAGTCCACAACAACATTCCCAGGGGTGAAGTTGGCTCTAACAGGGCTGGGGGGGAATGGGCTCGGTCTCAACAACGAAAACGACCCGTTAAAAAATGAACTTTTATGGTTTATGAGGGAGGTAAACGCCCGTATAGACCAGATCCCAGGCACGCCACCAGTATTGAAAGGCTCGGACTCAAAAGCGTATACTTAATTATCGTACAAGCCGAGTGTGGCACCAGAACTAATCCCAAAGTAGTTGAAAATGCCTGAAATACCAAAGTATGACGGGACTTCAGACCCACAGGAGCATATTACCACCTACACAACAGCGATAAAAGGAAATGATTTAGCTCCTCAGGAAATTGAATCTGTGTTGTTAAAGAAATTTGGAGAAACTCTCACGAGGGGAGATATAACGTGGTATTCATTATTACCCGAGCATTCCATAGATTCCTTTGAGATGCTCGTGGATTCATTCATCAAGGCTCATGTCGGGGCCAGAAAAGTAGAAGTCCGGAAGGCTGACATATTCAGGATCGCACAGGGAGAATTCGCATTATTACGAGAGTTCGTTACCCAATTCTAGAAAGAAAGAATGTTGTTCCCGGGTGTCCCGGATGAATGGGCAGCTGAAGCATTCACCAAAGGATTGAATCCGAGAAGCTCAGACGCTTCCCGGAAGCTGAATGAGAGCATGCTTAAGTTTCAAGCAACAACTTGGATAGATGTCCACAACCGGCACGAGTCAAAGATAAGGATCGAAGATGACCAGGTCAGTTCTACATCATCGGCCAAGGGACGGGAGAAGAGTAGAGAAAAATCAAAGAATGACTTACGATGAAGGCAGACGAACTTCGAGGGGTCGGTTTTTGCCTTACGAACGGACCGAAGGCCGTGGCAGAAACTTTCGGGAAGCAAACAATTTCACAGTTGACAGAGGGAGCGATCGTGGTCAAAACAATAGATCACTTCAGGATAAGAGACGTCGGGGTCTCTGGATTCTTCTTACCCCAAGTTATCGGAACATAACTTCAACGTCAATATAGTGGAGTTGGTGTCAGCCATGAGAAATATTAAAGAAGCATGATTCCTGAGACTTATGAGATCTGATTCCGGCCAGAGGGATCCCAACCTATGGTGTGAATACCATGGGATGAACGGCCACCGAACAGGGGACTTTCGATACCTCCGGGAAGAGATGGCAACACTATTGAAGAATGGTCACCTCAGAGAATTCTTGAGTGACCGAGCTAAGAAAAATTATGGTCATAACAGAGACAACGAGGAACCTACAAAAGCAGGAGAAGAACCCCCACGCCGAACGATCAATATGATCTTAGTAAGGAATGACATTAACGGGGTCACCTTTTTGGAAGCAAAGAAGACGAAAGTATCAATAACTCATAGTAAAAGACTCCGGGATAACGATACCACTTTCACGGAGGAGGACGCTGACGGATTGCTATTACTACACAATGATGCACTAGTAATTTCTTTAAATGTGTTGGATTTTAAGATTAAGCGTGTTCTAGTGGATCTAGAAAGTTCGGCTAATATCAAATAATGGAGAGTATTGGAGCAAGCTAAACTCACGGAAGATTATCCTGGCAACAAAGCTCCTCGCTGGATTTAATCTTGCAAGCGTGACATCCCGGGGAGAGATTTTGCTCAAGAACACTGAAGGAGTAATGAAAACAACTCTATTCGAAGTAGTAGATGGTGACACGGGATACAATATCATCCTGGGAAGGCCATGGTTACACGAGATGAAAGTTGTACCCTCAATATATCACCAATTGTTGAATTTTCCAACGACCGAAGGAATCAAGCAGAAAATAGGTGATCAACCGGCAGCAAAAGAGATGAATGCAATTTCAGTTTCCAGTAGCAAAGGGAAATAGCACACAGCATAGCAATTACAGGAATCGACACATATTTTCGAGCTAGAAGAAGTTAGCCCGGGAGCAGAGTCGTCAGAACATTATCATGTGACGAGATATTTCCAAGTTCCATAAGAGACGGACGCAACGAAATCCACGAAGGAGGAACTAGAGCAAGTTGCATTGTTCGAAAAATTTCTAGAAAGAAAATTCCATTTACGGACAGGACTGCACCCGGAGCTGAGGTCTAGTTTATTGAATTCCTTAAATTTAATACCGATTGTTTTGCATAGTCGCACGGGGATATGACAGGTATCCCAACGAAAGTAGCCACGCACAAGTTGAGTTTGGATTCCAATGTACCTCTGGTAAGACAAAAGAAACGCCCTATTGACGAGGCTAGGAATAAATTCGTCAAAGAAGAGGTAACCCACTTGCTTAATATTGGTTCGATATGAGAGGTAAGATATCCGGACTGGTAGTAGTTCCGAAGAAGAATAATAAATTTTGCATGCGTGTAGACTATAAAGACCTTAATAAGGCATGCCCGAAAGACTCGTTCCCACTGCCATATATCGATCAAATGATTGATGCCACGGTCGGGCATGAGTTAATGAGTTTCCTAGATGCTTATTTCGGGTACAACCAAATCAAGATGAACCCGGAGGATACATATTGTTACAATGTGATGCCCTTTGGGTAACAATACGCCAGAGCCACTTATCAACGGCTCATAAATAGGATGTTTCAAAAGCAAATAGGAAAGACTATGGAAGTTTATATATAGAATATGCTCGTTAAGTCTTTGAATGCAGGTGACCACCTTAAGCATTTGCAAGAAACATTCGACATCCTGAGGAAGCATAACATGAAACTTAATCCTGAGAAGTACGCGTTCGTTAGGGGTCAATTCTGGTAAGTTTCTGGGATTTCTGGTCTCACAAAGGGGAATTGAGGTAATCCCCGACAAAATCAAGGCCATAGAGGATATCCCGGAAAAATTTTCGAACGTAAAAGAAGTACAAAGGCTTATATGAAGATTAGCATCTTTGAGCAAGTTCATTTCCCGATCGTCGAAAAAATGTTATCGCTTCTTCACACTGCTTAAAAAGAAAAATAATTTCGAATGGACACCAGAGTGCCAGCAGGCTCTGAAGGGCCTGAAGAAGTACTTATCTATCCCTCCATTGCTCTTGAAACCAAAAGAAAGGTGAAACATTGCTAGTCTACCTCGCGGTTTCAGAAGTTGCGGTAAATGTTGTTTTAGTCTGGGAGGACGAAGGTACGAAATTTCCCATTTATTACATTAGAAACATTTTAACGGGAGTAGAAACTCGCTACCCATATATGAAAAAATTGGACTTAGCTCTCGTAGTCGCCGCTCGGAAGTTGAGGCCCTACTTCCAATGCCACCCGATAATTGTGGTGACTACTTTCCCCTTGGAGAACATTTTCCATATACCTGAGCTCTAGGGAAAATTGGCCAAATGGGCCATAAAAATGATTTAGTTTGACATAGAATATAAACCAAGGACTGCAATTAAGTAACAAGTCTTGGCTGACTTTGTGGCCGATTTCAGTCCGGCACTACTGCCTCTGGCAACCAAGGAGGCAGTAATGGTGTCGGAATCGACATCGGGGATTTGGACCTTATTTATGGATGGAGCTTCCAACGTAAAAGGGCCCGGACTCAGAATAGTCTTAATCACGCCTTCGGGGAAACCTTAAGGCAAGCCATCAGAATGATCCCTTTAACTAACAATAAAGCAGATTACGAAGCTTTGATTGTAGGGCTCGAATTATCTCGGGGACTTGATTCCGGGTTATCTAAATCAAATGTGACTCGCAGCTGGTAGTAAACCAGGTATACGGGATCTTTGATACCAAAGAAGAACGTATGCAACAATACGTGTGAAAGGTTCAGGATCTTGGCACGAGTCCAAGAATGGCCAATTACTTATATCCTGAGGGAGGATAACGCAGAAGCAGATGCATTAGAAAACTTAGGATCATCGACAGAAATAAAGGGATCGGAGTCCGGGACGGTAGTGCAACTGATGAACTCGGTCCTGGATACGGATGGTTACTATGAGGTAAATTCGACCAGTATGGTCTGGGACTGGAGAAATGAAATAATCGACTATCTCGAGCACGGGGAGTTGCCCAAAGACCCCAAAGCATCACGGGCGTTACACGCTAAAGCTGCACGTTATAGCTTCAAGAGAGGCCAATTGCATAGAAAATCCTTCCAAGGCCCGTTGTCCCGGTGCTTAGGAGCGTCAGAAGCAAATTACGTCATGAGAGAAGTCTAAGAAGGGATATGCAGCAATCACTCGGGCGCAAATTCTTTGGTGCTGAAGTTGGTACGGGCTGGATATTACTGGCCTCGCATGGAACAAGACGCCAAAGACTTCGTACAAAAATGTGATAAGTGCCAATGCTACGCATCACTAGTACACCAACCGATAGAACCCTTACATTCGGCTTTGTCCCCATGATCGTTCATGAAATGGGGGATGGACATCGTCGGACCGCTTTCACCGGCTCCCGGAAAGGGAAGGTTTCTTTTTATTCTGACTGACTATTTTTCTTAACGAGTAGAAGAAGATCCTTATCAGAAGATCGGAGAACGCGAAGTGGTGGATTTCCTGTGAGAAAATATAATTTGCACGTTCGGAATACCAAAATAGATAGCATGCGATAATGGGCCATAGTTTATCGGTACAAAAATTACAAAGTTCCTCGAAGATTTGAAGATAAAGAGGATCATATCTTCTCCTTATCATCCGAGCACAAACGGTCAAGCAGAGTCAACAAACAAAGTGATTATTCAAAACCTCAAGAAAAGGTTGGAAACATCAAAAGGCAAATAGCCCGAAGAATTGTTCGGAGTTCTATGGGCCTACCGAACAATGGCCAAATCGAGCACAGGAGAAACTCCTTTTTCCCTTGTGTACGTTACTGAAGCCCTAATCCCGGTGGAAGTGGGCAAACCCACTTTGAGATATTTTCGGGCAGAGGAAGAATCGAACAACGAAGCAATGTTAATCAAATTGGAATTGCTCGAGGAACGTAGGGACTTGGCGCGTGTAAGAATGATAGCTCAAAAGCAGAGAATAGAGCGATATTATAATCGAAGAGCCAACCTCCGTTATTTCAAAGTAGGAGATTTGGTTCTGAGGAAAGTAACCCAAAATACCAGGGAGCTCAACACGGGGAAGCTAGGTCCAACGTGGGAAGGTCCCTACCGGATTTCAGCTATCACTGGGAAAGGTTCATACGAGTTGGAGAACCAGGATGGAGACAAGTTTCCTAACAACTGGAATATGGCACTCCTCAAAAGATATTATTGCTGATGAACATTACTCAAGCGGAAAGTATCTGATGCACTCTTTTTTCCTTCATTCAGGTTTTGTCCCAATTGGGGTTTTCTGTCAAGGTTTTTAATTAGGCAGCGATAGAAAGCATACGACGAAGACAACAACAATAAGACCTTTAATAACAAGGCAAACAAACAAGCTTCCACTCGTGGACAGTTAGATAATCCTTGGTTCGATAGCAAATTCCCACTAGGAAGTTACGTTTGCCACCGAATAGAGGTTACCCGATCGTTCACGAGCACAAACCGCTAGAGAATTATTAGATATTCTTTCGCTCGATAGCATGGATTCCTAAGGGGAAGTAAGGTACGTTGCTGAGTTAAGGATTATCTAGCAATTCATTGGTGGGATCTTTGAAGACACAAAACTTCCAGTGTTCCAATTTGCATTCTTCTCATTCGAACACTAAGGGGGAAAGATATGAGGATACGATAACATTGACTGCCACGTTAACCGGGAAACAAAATGCATCATCGAGACAGGGGACTGCGCAGCCAGCCCCATAGAAATAAGTTGTACAAGATAGCCACAAATAATGACAGTTTCTTTTTAGCATAATAAATGCTAGCCACAAGTAATGGCAAATTCTTAGCATAATAAATGCTTGTGTACCTTTGAAAATAGAAGGAATTATATGAAAATAAATCCTTTTATTTTTATATTGTTTCTTGTATGAACGATGAACTAACTTTTTCATTTAAAAGTTAAACAAGTACTTCAAATGTTAGTGCCGCAATGAACAGGAGACGTCCTCTTCAAGAGCACCGTAAACATAAGAGGGCCCTCTCTTATGAAAACCCTCACGTTAAAGGGTTGGTTTCGGAAGAATTTATGCCCGAAATCAAAATGCATTCGAGGAAAAATGCACCCGAAGACATACACGAAAGGACGCAAAAAGTAAACTTGCGCAAATACTTGTAGAAACCCTCACATAAAAGGGATAACGCTCGGAACCAAAGTGCTTCGAGGAAACTGCATCCGAGACTACATATAGTAAAGCGCGAACAGAAAAACGTGTGCAGAATTCTTAAGCAAATGCAAAGTTTAAATACTTGCATGGATATTCAAACAAAAGTAAGACTCAAATAATACTTGAGCAAAATAATATCTTTATTTACAAGAACGTTCCAAAACGGTAAAAGTACAAAATAGGAAAAATAAAAGAAAAGCTAAAATGCAGTGCCTCCGGAACCAGAAGGAAGAGAAGTGTTCGCATCTCGGGGAGAAGTAGGTGGGTCCACCGGTGGCTCAACATTTTCATTAGCTTGGCCTTCGGCATCATCATCTTCCGATTCTTATTCAATTCCTGAAAACTTGGAACCAAAACCAGAAGGGCCAGGTACATCAGATCTCAATAGGAGTCCACTTTTAGCAGCTAACTCAAGCTCGCGTGCCTTAGGAATTTCGGCATCAAAGTCAATGACACCAGCTTTGACCTCTTCTAAGGTTTTGCTCCTCATGTTGTACATGGCGTTTGTTTTTTAAACAACGAGGGAAGATTCTTGGCGCTTGAGTTCTTCTTTGAGTTAGGTTACCTCGGCAGAAAGGTTTTCCCGAGCATACCTAGCAAATTTAAGACTGACATCAAGGTCGCGGATAGTTGAACTAAAGAGCCTATTATGCTCGATAGTTTTTATGTACTTCTCTTCTAGCTGGGCGTGTTTCGCCCCCAAAGCAGCAAGCTCTTTAATTTTGGAGTTCAAGGCTGCCTCTAAGTTAATCAC
>AWOL01S0049140.1:0-45319 GCA_000715115.1 Nicotiana otophora | reverse complement strand
TCACTGATAGATTTAAAATCTTGTAGCCTTAGATGAGTCCAATCATAACGTGCCTGTGGAAGAACGACCATCTTCAGGTGGTCATATCTATCTTTCAAATTATTCCACAGTATGACTGGATCTTTAACAGTAAGATATTCCATTTTCAGGCCCTCATCAAGGTGATGGCGTATGAATATCATTGCTTTGGCACAGTCTTGGTTTGATGCCTGATTTTTATCTTTGATGGTGTCTGCCAGACCCATCGCATCAAGATGCATTTCGGCATCAAGCACCTAAGATATGTAGCTTTTGCCCGATATATCTAGGGCTACAAACTCAAGTTTAGAAAGATTTGACATTATTTAAAAAAAGAAAGTTCGTACCTCTGATACGTTCAAAGTATTTCTCGAGATGGCAGAGTCTTGTGCTGATAACATGTTATAAAATAAAAGCTGTAAAGTAAAGACAAGTATAGAGAGAAACTGATATATTATTCAAACTTCAAACTTATGTACATAATAAACTGAAAACTCCTCTATTTATAGAAGAAAGGAAGCAACCGCGAGGCTTTTCACGAAGCAGCTGCAAGGCTTTTCTTTAGCTGCTTATAAGATGTCTGAATGAGCTGCTTGCAACCTGCCTATTTAATAAGAAGCTGCTGCAAATCATTTCATTGAGCTGCTTGCAACCTGCCTGCATCAGCTGCTTGTAGATAAACTTCAACAGAGTATTAAATGGATAATCTTCTTCAGGAAGATTATCTATAGCGAAGTAATAAATGAACATCCATAATATAATTATTTTCATAACAGTAATGAAAAAAAGCAGAGCCGCCAGTACGGTGTATACTTTTAGGATAAAGACAAGTTATTTTCTTCCTCCCAATCGCCTAAGGTTGATTATCAAATTCTACTTCGTTTGTCGTTCGCCATCTTTCTAACCTCTAAAAGAGGAAATCTTGATGTGACAGATGGGCCCTCCTGATTCAGAAAAGCCCACCCAAGAGATAGTAAGACCCATGAATTAAATTATAAGGCCCATAAAATTCGAAAAATGTGGGGCCAAGTCAAGTTGATGTGTTTTTCTCTTCCAAAATGGACCTTCATTCCTACAAACGGCTAAAGATCATTGTCTTCTAGGGAAATTCAAAAATAGTCATATTTACAAGTGATAATTGAAAAATAGCTACAGTTTCAAGAGTAATCGAAATTTAGTCACTTTTCATGTAAAGATAAATCTGAACGAAAATACTGTTCAAAATTCAAAAAATATTCCAACATAATATACTGGACTTCCAGCATAATATATTGGAGTTCCAGCATAATATGCTGGAAGTTCATACACAAGTGCACCAATCTCCAGTATATTATGCTGGAACTTTTTGTGTTGCAGTAAAATAGTGGCTGTTTTTCGATGACTTTGCAAACACTGCTATTTTTCAATTACTAGTCCGAAAACTAGCTAACCCGTGCTATTTTCACTTGTCCTCCGTGTAATGACCTAACCGGTCATTTTAACTTTTAGAACCTCATTCTCTAAAATAAAACTCCCCGAATATGCTTTTAATGATTTATGACTTACGGGGATGGTTGGTTCGGGATTTGAAAGTGTTTGGGTTGAAATCGGAACACTTGGTTTCTTAAGTTAACCTTAAAAGGCCAAGTTTGACTTCGGTCAACATTTAGAGAAAACGACCCCCGGAATCGGGATTTGACGGTTCCAATAGGTTCGTGTGATGATTTCAGACTTGTGCATTGTTTGAATCGGGTTTTGGATAACCCGGGTACGTTTTGGCACTTAATAGTAACAATTAACTAATTGAAGGTTTAAAGTTATTTAAATTTGATTTGGAGTAGGTTTTCGTTTGGAATTTCGAGTTTGAGAATAGTTTCGATAGTGATTTCAAACTTGCACGCAAAATTTTGTGTCATTCCGAGTAGTTTAAGTATGTTTCGGCTCATTGAAAATAAATTGAAGAACTTAAAGCTCTTAAGTTTAAATCAATTTGGTTTAGGGTATGATTCTTAGATTTGATGTTGTTGTACACATTCCGAGAGTTCGAGCGAGTCCATTTTATGATTTCAAACCTGTTGGTATGTTCGGGTGGGGCCCCGAGGGCCTTGAGTGTTAACCGGACGAGGCTCGGACCAATTTTGGAAATTTGAGCAAAGACTGAAGCTCCCAGCTACTGTCATAATCGCACCAGCTCTTAGATAGTCGCATGTGCGAGCCACCAATCGCAGGTGCGAAGGAGAGGAGCCTGCCCAGCCATCGCAGGTGCGAAGTGTTTTGGCACACCTGCGAACGCGCAGGTGCGAAGGCCTGATGTGTAGGTGCGAAGGAGTGGGCGCACCTGCGCTTGCGCAGAAGCGAGCAATCTATTCGCAGGTGCGGTGTCAAACCAAAATGGGGAAATGCAAGCCGCATGTGCAGTATCCCTTCCACATGTGTGAAAAACCTGTCTGGGCAGAACCTTAAAAACGGACAAAACGCGTCCATTTTTATCCATTTTCCTCCATTTTCGAGCGATTTCAGAGCATTTGAAAGGGGATTTCAACTAGAAATTTGGAGGTAAGTTAATTCTACATACTTGGAGTTAAATACATAGATTATGGGTAGATTATAACTAGTAAATCTTCGAAATCAAAGGTTAGATGAAAAACCTAGATTTTTATAAAAATGAGATTGTAACCACGAAAATGGTTATGGAATTGGATAAAAATTATATATTTGAGTTCTTGAAATTATGGGTAACGTTTGCATCCGAAAATTTCCAAAATCCGGGCGCGTGGCCCCGAGGTGAATTTTAGAAATTTTACTATTTTGGTTAGGGTAAATTATTTAATATCCTAAATTCAAATTACTGAACATGTATTAATTATTTTGTATAATATTTGGATAGTTTCGAATTTTTTACGTCGAATCGAGAATTTAACGCAACGTGGTAATCGGAAAGTGGACTTTGAGACAAGATAAGTCTCTTGTCTAATCTTGTCAGGGAGAAATTACCCCATAGGTAATTAAATTAATAGTTATTGCTAATTGTGGGGGCTACGTACGCACAAGGTGACGAGAGTCCGTGCGTAGCTACTATTAATGCTAAAGTCCAGGTAGTTTAGGACTCAAAAGCATGAATTACTTGTGCAAGTTGTATTCTTTACTATATATATATATCGTGAATTGTTAGGTAAAAATATTAAAAGATGAAAATCTCATATGCTTAATTTTCTGTGTAAATTAATTAATTGTAAAAAGAAATTGTTCATCCTCCCGAATTTATCTTATAATAAATATACTTTCCTTTCGGAGGTACATAAGAAAATGTTATCTTTTCTTATGGAGCGGGCCGAACGCCTAGGCAGGATAGATGCATCTATGGATCGCGTCGCACGTCCCTCGGCAGTGTACACAACACTCTGGATCGGGTCGTACGACCTCGATCGTGCTTAATAATAATAATAAATACACGATATCACAATGTTTTAAATTGAAGCTTGTGGATTTAATAAATGGATTGGAAATTTATTTGAATTGAGGGAATTTAATTAATATATTGAGAATTGTTGCATTTGAGGGAATTTGATTATTTCTGTTGATTAAATAAAATTATTATTGACTTTATGAATCATGCTGAGTTAAATAAATTTTGTTTTATTCTATTTAATATTGTTGACCCTTATTGCGTGTCAAAGTCGACCATCTCGTCTCTACCACTTCGAGATTAGGCTTGATACTTACTGGGCACACGTTGTTTACGTACTCATACTACACTTGCTGCACTTTTTGTCCAGGGCCTGAGGCAAGTACTAGTGGAGGACCTATGATCTTACACCCACGTTATCAGAGGCGTAGTGGTGAGCTGCCTTTCTGAGCCGTTCTGCAGCTACCACTATCTCTTCTTGTATTTTTATTCTGTCTATTTTTATTTCAGACAGTATTTGGAGTTTTGTATAATATACTAGATGCTCATACACTTGTGACACCATGTCTTGGCACACACATTGGTAGAATTTGGAATTGTATTATTTTCTTGGATTTAAGTTCATCAGTATCTTTCAAATTTCTTTAATATTTCTAGAAAAATAATAAAATTACTTAAACAATTATTCTGAAAATAGTTGATATATGTTTAATTTATTTGTTGTCTTGCCTAGTTGTAGTGTTGGGCGCCATCATGACCTCTAGGTGAAATTGGATCGTGACAACATGGTATGAGAGCACTAGGTTCACATAGATCTCACAAGTTATGAGCAGACCTAATAGAGTCTTGCGGATCTGTACAGAGACGTCTGTACTTATCTTCGCGAGGCTATAGGGTGTTAGGAAACTACCTTTCTTCATCTTCCATCGTGCAATTGATGTAGTACTAAATATCTTTCTCTTACTCTCTTACATATGGTGAGAACGCGCTCGAATGAGGCTCCAGACCAGGGAAGAGCTACTCCCTTAGTTGCTAGAGGCCGGGGGGGCTCCAGTCCATGGTAGAGGGAGAGGACGTCCCAGGACTATTCCAGTTATGCCGCCAGTAGGTCTAGGAGAGGATCCCATTATAGAGGAGCAGGGTGAAGTACCTATGGCAGAGCCAGCTCCGGTGGATTTTACATCTGCACCGAGATTCCAGGATGTCATGGGTCATATGGTGCGGTTCATGGACACTATGACTCAGGCCAGTTTATTTCCGGCATATCCCAACCACATCTCAGGCGGGCGGGGGAGCACAGACTCCGATCAAGTAGGCTCATGGATAGGCAGATGCTGTATATCAGACCCAGGGTGCACTACCCGTGGGTAGAGCCCAACCAGTGGCAGCAGCTACACCTGAGCCCAGGCCAGCTGCAGCCGCTGATCCGCAGAAACTATTGGACATATGGACTATACTATATCCTCCTGTCTTTGGGGGTGAGCAACATGAAGATCCCCAAGATTTCATTGATCGGTGCAAGGATAGACTGTACAACATGAGGATATTGGAGTCTCATGGGGTAGACTTTGCTACTTTTCAGCTAGAGGGTAGAGCCCGTAGATGGTGGCAGTCTTATGTTCTTGGTAGACCAACAGATTCTCCTCCCATGACTTGGGACAGGTTCACCCGTATCTTCCTGGAAAGGTATACTCCACCCTCCAATAGGGAAGAGTTGAGGTTTCAGTTTGAGTAGCTCCAGCGAGGTCAAATGTCAGTGACCGATTATGAGACGAGGTTTTCTGAGTTATCTCGCCATGCACTTATGATACTCCCTACTGAGGCAGAGAGAGTGCAGACGTTTGTTGCAGGTTTACATACTGGCATTCAGGCCACTATGGCTAGAGAGGTTGAGATGGGTACTTCTTATGAGTTAGTCGTGGAGATAGCTCGCAGGATTGAGGGTGTACATCAGTGGAGCCGAGAGCAGGTTATGAGAGATAAGCGGTTCAGGTATTCTGGAGAGTTCATAGGTGCTTCGTCTGGGAGCAGAGGTCAGTTCGTGAGAGGGAAGTCTAGCAGGACCCCATATCCACCACCACCGCCTCCTCGAGGTGCTTTAGTGTGACCCTATATCATTGCTATAACAGAGAGTTCTTATCGCCTACCAGCTATTCAGGCTCCTCCCAGTGGGTATTCAGTTTCCCAGGGCCATAATCTTAGTTAGCAACCCATCGCACCGAAGAGTTGTTACGAGTGCGGGGAGCCCAGTCACATACGGGATTCTGCCCCAGTCTGCGGGGTAGACCAGTGCAGCAGGGTTAGCAGCCTATGATTACCGCATCAGTTACTCCACCAGTTGTCCGACCACCAAGAGGTGGAGGATAGGTGGGTAGGGGCCGTCCTAGAGGTGGAGGTCAGCCAAGCGGAGGCCAGCTAGTTGGCGCTCCAGCTCGGTTCTATGATTTTCCAGCCAGACCAGATGCAGAGGCCTCAGATGCCGTGATTACAAGTATTATTTCTATTTGCGGCAAAGATGCCTCAGTATTATTTGATCCAGGATCTACATATTCATATGTGTCATCTATATTTTCTCCATTCATGGGTGTTTCCCGTGAGTCCTTGAGTACTCATGTTTATGTGTCCACTTATGTGGGCGATTCTGTTGTTGTGAACCAGATCTACCGGTCCTGTATTATTACATTATGTGGTTATGAAACTAGAGAAGATCTCCTATTTCTTGAGATGACCGATTTTGAAATTATTCTGGGCATGGACTGGTTATCTCAATATCATGTTATTCTAGATTGTTATGCGAAAACTGTTACCTTGGCTATTCTAGCATTTCCTAAGCAAGAGTGGAAGTGTTCGTCTGTTAGTTCATTTAATTGAGCTATTTCTTTTATAAAGGCTCAACACATGGTTGAGAAGGGTTGTTTGGCTTATCTAGCCTATATTCGGGATACTACTGCAGTGACTCCGGCTATTGATTCGGTGCATGTAGTTTGGGAGTTCTCCGATGTATTTCCTTTAGATCTTCCAGATATGCCACATGATCGTGATATTGATTTCTGTATTGACTTGGCTCCAAATACCCAATCTATATCTATCCCACCGTATCGCATGGCTCCGAAAGAATTGAAAGAACATCTTGAAGAGTTACTAGCCAAAGAGTTCGCCAGACCGAGTGTATCGCCTTGGGATGCACCGGTATTATTTGTGAAGAAGAAGGATGGAACAATGCGGATGTGTATTGATTATCGCCAATTGAACAAAGTCACTATTAAGAACAAGTACCTGTTGTCACGTATTGATGATCTATTTGACCAGTTGCAGGGTGCTAGGGTGTTCTCTAAGATCGACTTGAGGTCGGGGTGCCATTAGTTGAAGATTCAGGATTTGGATGTTCTGAAAACTGCTTTCCGGACTAGATATGGTCATTTTGAGTTTCTGGTGATGTACTTCGGTTTAACTAACGCCCCGACATCGTTTATAGATCTGATGAACAAGGTATTCAGGCCATATATTGATTCTTTTGTCATTGTTTTCATTGATGACATGTTGATTTACTCGTGCAGTAAGGAGGAGCACGAGCATCATATGAGAGTGGTGCTTCATACGTTGCGGGAAGAAAAGCTATATGCTAAGTTCTCCAAATATGAGTTCTGGCTAGAGTCTGTAGCATTTTTGGGGCATATTGTATCGGGCGAGGGTATTAAAGTTGATCCCAAAAATATTAAGGCAATTTAGAATTGGCATCGTCCTACTTCGGCGACTGAGATCAGGAGTTTTCTCGGTTTAGCAGGTTATTATCGTCGGTTCGTGGAGGGTTTTTCATCTATTGCAACACCTTTGACCAAATTAACCCAGAAGGGTGCTCTGTTCAGATGGTCCGATGATTGTGAGGTAAGCTTTCAGAAACTCAAAACAACATTGACTACAATACCAGTATTAGTGTTGCCTTCCGGTTTGGGGATGTATACATTGTATTGTGACGTTTCACGCGTTGGCTTGGGTTGTGTATTAATGCAGGAAGGGCGAATTTTTGCACATGCTTCATGTCAGCTGAAACCCCATAAGAAGAATTATCTGGTACATGATTTGGAATTAGCTGCAATTGTTCACGCTCTTAAGATTTGGAGACATTATTTTTATGGGGTGTCTTGTGAAGTTTACACCCATCATCGTAGTTTGCAGCATTTGTTCAAGCAGAGGGACCTAAATTTGAGGCAGCGCAGATGGCTGGAATTACTGAAAGATTATGATATTACTATCCTATATTATCCGAGCAAAGAAAATGTGGTTGTTGACGCCTTGAGTAGAAAAGCGGAGAGTATGTGTAGTTTGGATTTCATTTCAGCAGAGGAAAGGTCATTAGCTTTGGATATTCAGTCCTTGGCCAACATACTTGTGCGGCTTGATATTTCAGAGCCCGGCCAAATTCTTGCATGTATTGTAGCCTAGTCTTCACTATTTGAACAAATCAGGGCTCGCTAGTATGATGATCCACACTTAATGGTTCTTCGAGAAACGGTACTACAAGGTGGTGCCAAGGAAGTTAATATTGGTGCGGATGGTGTTCTGCGACTCCAGGATTGTCTATGTGTTCCTAATGTGGATGAAATGATAAAAAAGATCCTGGAGGAGGCACACAGTTCTCGGTATTCTATTCATACAGGTGCTATGAAGATGTATCGTGACTTGAAGCAGCATTATTAGTGGCGACGAATGAAAAAGGACATAGTTGAGTATGTAGCTAAGTGTCTAAATTACCAGCAAGTTAAATATGAGCACCAGAGGCCAGGTGGCCAACTTCAGCAGATGACTATACCGGAGTGGAAATGGGAACGCATTACTATGTACTTTGTAGTTGGGTTGTCGCGGACCTTGCGGAAGTTTGATGCAGTTTGGGTGATTGTTGACAGGTTGACCAAGTTGGCACATTCTATTCCTATTGTGACTACATATACTTCAGAGAGGTTGGCCCAGATTTATATTCAGGAGATAGTTCGGTTGCACGGTGTGCCAATTTCCATTATATCAGATATAGGCCCTCAGTTTACTTCACATTTCTAGAGATCAGTTCAGAGTGAATTGGGGTCCCGTGTAGAGCTCAACATAGCCTTTCATCCGCAGACCGACGGGCACTCAAAGCGGACAATTCAGATTTTGGAGGATATGCTCAGGGCATGTGTGATTGACTTTGGAGGTCAATGGGATCGTTTTTTGCCTTTGGCTGAGTTTTCTTATAATAACAGTTACCAATCCAGCATCGAGATGGCTCTATTTGAGGCTTTATATGATCGGCGATGTCGTTCGCCCATTGGATGGTTTGAGCCATGAGGCTAAATTATATGGTACTGATTTTGTGAAGGATGCCTTGGAGAAAGTAAAGTTGATTCAGGAGAAACTTTGTACAGCGCAGTTCAGACAAAAGGGTTACGCAAATCAGAAAGCGCGTGATTTATCAGTTATGGTAGGAGAAAAACTTCTCTTGAAAGTTTCGCCCATGAAGGGAATCATGAGATTTGGGAAGAAGGGGAAATTGAGCCCAAGGTTTATAGGCCCATTTGAGGTGTTGAGACGAGTTGGGGAGGTTTTTTATGAGCTTGTATTGCCTCCCAGACTATCGGGAGTTCATCCGATTTTCCATGTATCTATGCTCCGAAAGTATCATGCCGACCTATCACATGTGTTAGACCTCAGCACAGTTCAACTAGATAATAGATTGGATTATGAAGAGGAACTCGTTGCCATTGTTGATAAACAAGTTCGCCAGTTGAGGTGCAAGAGGATTTCTATAGTAAAAGTCCAGTTGAGGGGCCAACCAGTCAAGGAAGTGACTTAGGAGGCCGAGAAGGGCATGCAGAGCAAATGTTCACACTTATTTAGCACTTCAAATATTATTCTAAACCCGTTCGAGGATGAATATTTGTTTAAGAGGTGGAGAATGTA
This sequence comes from Nicotiana otophora, assembly GCA_000715115.1. NCBI lineage: Eukaryota > Viridiplantae > Streptophyta > Magnoliopsida > Solanales > Solanaceae > Nicotiana > Nicotiana otophora. The sequence goes on along the minus strand of AWOL01S0049140.1, from coordinate 35,982 downwards.
ATGACACAACCAATCATTTTAACTTTTAGAACCCCGTTTCCTAAAATAAAACTCCCCGAATGAGCTTTTAATGATTTATGACTTGCGGGGATGGTTGGTTCGGGATTTGGAAGTGTTTGGGTTGAAATCGGAACACTTGGTTTCTTAAGTTAGCCTTAAAAGGTCAAGTTTGACTTCGGTCAACATTTTGAGAAAATAGTCCGGAATCAGGATTTGACGGTTTCAATAGGTTCGTATGATAATTTCGGACTTGGGCGTATGTTCGAATCGGGTTTTGGATAACCCGGGTGCGTCTTGGCGCTTAATAGTAACAATCAACTAATTGAAGGTTTAAAGTTTTTAAAATTTGGTTTGGAGTTAGTTTTTGAGTAATTGAAACCCGTTTGGAATTCCGAGTTTGGGAATAGTTCCGTATAGTGATTTAAGACTTGCACGCAAAATTTCATGTCATTCCGAGTAGTTTAAGTATGTTTCGGCTCATTGGAAATAAATTGAAGAGCTTGAAGTTTTTAAATTTGAATCAATTTGGTTTAGGGTATGATTCTTAGATTTGATGTTGTTTTACACGTTCCGAGAGTTCGAGTGAGTCTATTTTATGATTTCAACCCTGATGGTATGTTCGGGCGGGGCCCCGAGGGCCCCGAGTGTTAACCAGACGAGGCTCGGACCAATTTTGGAAATTTGAGCAAAGACTGAAGCTCCCAGCTACTGTCATAATAGCACCTGCGCTTAGACAGTCACGGGTGCAAGCCACCAATCGCAGGTGCGAAGGAGAGGAGCCTGCCAGCCATCGCAGGAGCGAAGTATTTTGGCGCACCTGCGAACTCGCAGGTGCGAAGGCCTGATGCACATGTGCGAAGGAATGGGCGAACATGCGCTTGCGCAGAAGCGAGCAATCTGTCCGCAGGTGCGGTGCCAGGCCAAAGGGGGGAAATGCGCACCTGCGAGGTATTTCCGTAGGTGCGAAAGCCGCATGTGCAGTATCCCTTCCGCAGGTGCGAAAAATCTGTCTGGGCATAACCTTAAAAACGGACGAAGCTCAGTCCATGTTTATCCAGTTTTCCTCCATTTTCGGGCGATTTTAGGGTTTTTGCGAGGGGATTTCAACTAGCAATTTGGAGGTAAGTTAATTCTACATACTTTGAGTTAAATACATAGATTATGGGTAGATTATAACTAGTAAATCTTAGAAATCAAAGGTTAGATGAAAAACCTAGTTTTTTATAAAAATGAGATTTTAACCACGAAAATGGTTACGGAATTGGATAGAAATTATATATTTGAGTTCTTGAGATTATGGGTAATGTTTTCATCCAAAAAGTTTCAAAATCCGGGCACGTGGGCTCGGGGTAAATTTTAGAAATTTTACTGTTTTGGTTAGGGTAAATTATTTAATAGCCTAAATTCGAATTACTGAACATGTATTAATTATTTTGTATAATATTTGGATAGTTTCGGATTTTTCGACGTCGAATCGAGAATTTAACGCGACGTGGTAATCGAAAAGTAGACTTTGAGACAAGGTAAGTCTCTTGTCTAATCTTGTGAGGAGAAAATTACCCCATAGGTAATTAAATTAATAATTGTTGCTAATTGTGGGGGCTACGTACGCACGAGGTGACGAGAGTCCGTGCGTAGCTGCTATTAATGCTAAAGTCCGAGTAGTTTAGGACTCAAAAGCATGAATTACTAGTATAAGTTGTATTCTTTACTTAATTAAAATTGTTTGATATATATATATATATATATATTGTGAATTGTTAGGTAAAAATATTAAAAGATGCAATCTCATATGCTTAATTTTCTGTGTAAATCAACTAATTGTTAAAAGAAATTGTTCATCCTCTCGAATTTATCTTATAATAAATATACTCTTCTTCCGGATGTACATAAGAAAATGTCCTCCTTTCTTGTGGAGCGGGCCGAATGCCTCGGCACGATAGATGCATCTATGGATCGCGCTGCACGTCCCTCGGCAGTGTACACAACACTCTGGATTGGGCCGTTCGACCTCGACAGAAATCGTGCTTAATAATAATAATAATAAATACACGATATCACGATGTTTTAAATTGCAGCTTGCGGATTTAATAAATGGATTGGAAATTTATTTGAATTGAAGGAATTTAATTAATGTATTGAGAATTGTTACATTTGAGGGAATTTAATTATTTCTGTTGATTAAATAAATTATTATTGAATTTATGAATCATGCTGAATTAAAAAGGTTTTGTTTTATTCTATTTAATATTGTTGACCCTTAGTGAGTGTCAAAGTCGACCATCTCGTCTCTACCACTTCAAGATTAGACTTGATACTTACTGGGTACACGTTGTTTATGTACTCATACTACACTTGCTGTACGTTTTGTGCAGGACCTGAGGCAAGTACTAGTGGAGGACCTATGATCTTACACCCACGTTATCCAGAGGCGTAGTGGTGAGCTGCCTTTCTAAGCCGTTCTGCAGCTACCCGTGTCTCTTTTTATATTTTTATTCTGCTATTTTTATTTCAGACAGTATTTGGAGTTTTGTATAATCTACTTGATGCTCCTACACTTGTGACACCAGGTCTTGTCACACACATTAGTAGAGTTTGAAATTGTATTATTTTCTTGAATTTAAGTTAATTAGTATCTTTCAAATTTCTTTAATATTTCTAGAAAAATAATAAAATTACTTAGAAAATTATTCTGAAAATAGTTGATATATGTTTAATTTATTTGTTGGCTTGTCTAACCGTAGTGTTGGGCGCCATCACAACCTATAAGTAAAATTGGGTCGTGACACTCCGCATCGTCGATAATTTTGAACAAAATAAAAAATTTAGAGGAATTTTCATAAATCACTATTGTTTAATGGCTATTAACTTCATACAGCTACCATATACATAATTACTTCCTATAGTTACTATTTAGTTGTTATGCGACTGTATTCGCACTACTATATTCATGAATACAGTAGCAGAATTCACTTAGAAAATAGATGAGTCTAGTTGTTTAATAACGAAAAGAGGATCAATTAGCGTGTATCACTCCTAATTTAACTCAACAAAATCAATTCTACATAAATTTCGTTGCTACTATATTGTATTGCATGTATTCGCGGGATTATATTTATAAATATAGTGAGGTAATCAAGAAATAGGGTGTATATCGTTCTATTCAATTTGACTGTATACATTATATTCAATTCACAGATATTCATTATTCACTATTATACATTATATTTAATTCACCATATTCAATTCGACTGTATTCAAACAACAAAAAATCACAAAATACAATGATACTCAGTTGTATTAAAAAAATACATACCTTCGGAATACATAAATACAAGAGAAAAAATAATGTATTTATACAAAAATACAATGTATTTGTAGAAAATACAATATATTTGTATCATTGTATGTGACTAAATAGCAAAGAGGAGAAGAAAGTTCGCCGGAGATGGTGTTTTTGGCCAAGCAAAATACTATAAACATTGTATTAAAACTAAAAATGGTGACGAACAAAAATCCGGCCCTCAAATTTTCTCCAACGTAGCCATGACCAGATCTATTCACCAGCAGTCAGCGAGCCGCCTAGATGCGAGTTGATAGAGAATGTAGCACGAAAGTAGCAACGCTAATATTACTTTTTCTAGTCTAGAAGTTGGGTAAGTTTAACAACAAACCGAATCCGAGATGTCAAAAAGGCCGTGCTATATTAGAGGGAGAAGAAAAAGGATTGAAAATATTGCTGATAGAGAGAGAAGGAAGAGAGAGAAAGAATATAATTACCGTATTTTATGCCTCAATGGTAGGGTATAAAATAAATTGCTATTTTGCTATAAAATAAAAATGGTAGCTATAAGTAATAATACTTTCAAATTGCTTTGGTTTATATAAATAAGTTGTAATAGTTTGATATAAGAGGTAAAATTTCCTAAAATTAATAGTAGCACTTTTTGAAATTTCAAATCTTCTAATAATCATCCTGGATAATTACTTTCAGGAATGAATTTGGAAACTTTTAATTTCAAGAAAGTGAAATGAAACGAAAGTATTCAAACTTATTTCTTTTAGGGAAAAGAGCCAAAAATGTCCCTCAACTATGAGAAATATATTGAAAAATTACCTTTATTTTGAATGTGATCCCAAACATATCCTTATCAGTAGCGAATGGGTTCAGATTTGGCCCTCAACTATGAAAAATAAAATAAGTTTGCTCTTGGTTTGTATTTGGTCCCAAATATGCATTTATCATGAGTGGACTAGCTCGTATTTGTCCAATACTAATAATTTTTTAACTTCTTATTTTTACCCATTTAAATTATTAAAATGGAGTGCTGTTATGCAAGACAATAATCTTAATCACAAAAATTCCTTGTATAAAAATTTATCCAGAAAAATTATAGAGATCTAAAATGGTTAAAAGAGCGGAAAACATCTAATTGCTCATCATATCCATGTTTTTTCCTATTAAAAACTTTTTTTATAACCGAACACTTAATCCAAAATCTTAAGAGCGGCCTAAGTTCTCTGAAAGTCTTGTCTCGTTAACTACTACTACTACTATTTATATTCATCACTTACATATGGAGGAACGAGGTTCCATTCGCTTACAAATTTATTTATGGATATCTTTCGTTCAAAAATTTATTGCTTTATAAGAACAGGACAGGATTAGTGTGAAAGAAATTTATCAAATTTCTATAGTGTGAAAGAAAAGAGAAAAGGACAGGATTAGTGTGAAAGAAAAGAGAAAAGGACAAGAAATTTATCAAATTTCTATAGTGTGAAAGAAAAGAGAAAAGGACAGGATTAGTACTTTATTCTTTTTCATTTTATTGGTAGGAGGGTTAGAGTTTGATAACTACAAGTCATAAAAAGTGTGGCGACTGACTTTGTCAATGGAAAATGGCGTGGAGATTGTGATTTGTGGATATGAATTATGATTAATAGCGTAACCAAAACAATGGCAAAGGGACGTCATGTTATTCGTATTAACAGTAAACAGAAAATAATTTATTAAATACATCTTTTACCTTACATTCTAGAGATATAAAATTAAAGTTGGACCATTGTTTTGTTTCCTCTTTCTCTATATGATGACCATCCGTTCTCCCTCTAAAAACATTATATAGTTACAATTAATTAAGCTAGCTTTTAATTTTAAAATGTACATATCTTTCTTTTTAATCTCTAAAAAAACTCATATTTCAGCTTCTTTATTACCTAAAATTGTAGTAAATGATAGTAAATCATAGGCAATCTTGTTGGCTAAGCTCTCTTCCACCTTCCCAGGCGTGTACCAATTTGTTTAGTCCAAAAAGCCACCGATTTGAAAGCATTTGACTAAGTACTATGGCCAGACTTTTATGCATTTAATTGTAGAACAAGTAGTCTAATTGAGATTAGGAGTACTATATATATGCAAGGCAAGAGTCAACACACTAATTGAACGTTGACGCCCTCTTTGTATGATTTATCAGCTTCACCTACCCAAAATCTAAGTGGGATTTGGACACAAGAATTGTGAAATTTCGGAAAAAATAATTTTTTAAAGTAAAAATAGTATTTGAAAATTAGAATTGTCCGTGAACATGACTATAATTTGGAGCTATTTTTAAATTTTTGTGAGTAATTTGAAATGAAAATAACTTTTTGGAGTTTTTCAAATTCGAAATTCAACTTCAAGTGAAATTTAAAATTTACATGGCCAAACACTGAATCCGAAAAAAATAAAAAATTATTCGAAAAAAGTAAAAAAAAAACAATTACGGTCAAACGCGCCCTTAAAACATTTCTACTTTTTCCTTTTTTATTTTCACTCAATACTTTCGGTTCGAGTTATATATACTGTGCAAAACAGTTTCAAATATTTATATATAATAATATTACACTCATTAAAAATATAAATCTTATATTTGCTAGTCAAAAAGTATATAAAATATGTATATTATATGTATACATTGCACACATTTTTCTGTACGTAAAAATTAAACAAAATAAAGTCACAATCATGAGGTGAAGCAATTATGTTCTCGACTGATCGCTATTTAGAGATATGTTTATGCTTATCCAAATCATATATATGGAAAGTGGTTTTCTTTAACTTTCTTTTTTCAAGAAAAAAAGGAATTACTGTTAAGTGTTAACTTTCCTAGCTGGACAATAAGATTGGCTTGGAGGTTAAATAGTACAAGTTCAAGTATTCGCCCAAATACAAAGACCATAGGTAATTCAATGAATGCCTATCCACTGGCATCAGGTGTCACTATACCAAAAGAATTAAATGGGCTCTCTGCCTCGCATTTAGTACATAAAGTAGAAATTTCCTTTTCGATTGCGTTATAAACGTTTCGCAGTTCTTCAAAATCAAGAAGTTAAATCATAAAATTAGGAAAACTTAATTTTGTTTCCCAAGTGATTTCCAAAATACACAGGTTGGTCTTCATAAGCATTAATTGGATGCACATCATGTAGCTACATAATTCAAGTAACAAAGTTGAAACCCATGACGAAGATATCATTGCAATCTAAAGTACCTTTCTTGTCGAATTTATATTGAGTTTTAAAACGTTTCATCAAGTTCTATTTCCAAACAATTCACTCATATAGGGGTATTACTCTGATCAAACAGAACCTTCCAAAAATCAATACGTATAACCTTAGATGGTGTGACCTATAAGAAATGTCAATTCCTTCGACTAATTCAGAGTTCTAAAACATACTTGAAGCAGCCAACGGATGTGGGCTATTAGTGTTATTCGGACTGGGCCTGAATAAGTTCTACTATGATTTTGACAGTTAATAACTAGAGGTATTGACATATTCTAAGTGTTGTCTACAATTATGTGGTAAGTTTGGCAAAGGTATTGTATACGGTCAAAATCGGTTTCGACCCTCATATGTTTAGTCAAGATTGGAACATAATGGACCAAAGGTCATCTTCATAATATCAGGTATGATATCCGAAGCCAGGTTACCGAGCTATAACTTCTGGGACTGATCGAATACCGAACTCGAAGTCATTGCCGAGCTCGAATCCAAAATCGAGCTATGATGCGAAGCGGCGTCTTCGAGCTTGAGAGCCAGAGACCGACCAATACCGAGCCCAAGTCAATACCGGGCCCCGAGTCAATATCGAACCCGAGTCAATATCGGGCTCTAAGTCTGGAAACCAACCAATACCGAGTCCGATCAAGATCGAGCCAAGGGACAAGAGCCGTTGCACTCGCACTAAGGAGAGAGAATCTCGGCGGGAATTAGGGAAAAGCTATTCTATCATGGAATCCCCACTATGTATTTTTAATTATATCTAAAGTAAGATTCATCCACTATAAGAGGGGTAGCTACTATTTCTGTAGGGGGGGGGGGCATGAAGGCATAGATACACTCTTATATTCAGATATCACTATTGACAGAGATATACAATAGAGATTATCTTCTTGTAAGCTTTTTACATTAATTCACCTAGCTAGTTCATAAAATCGCTTTCTAGTTCAATATTGGTTCATATTTCATTTTTTACCAGTAAATATTCGATATATTTCTACTTGCTTTTCTGATTTGTGCTAAGTTATACTAAGTACTCTTAGAACTATGCATAAATTCAACTCTAACCATTTTTCGGGTAAATAGTTTGGCGCCCACCGTGGAGCTAAGGATAACAGTGGTTATTTGGTACGAATCTCTACAAAACACACCATTTTATACTTGCGCTTGGAAGTATCTTTGATTTCAGATTTAAAACGACGAATTCTCAATTAATGTCCCTACCTATCGACAACAAAGCTGGCCTTCAAGATAAGAACAACAACTTAACACCCGGGGGTGGAAGGCCTCAAAATGATCCCGTCAAAGCTTGGGTCGAAGAGCCAACAGACGTCAATTCACATGCGGCCATCGAGGCGAACCAAAGTTTCGACCCTGAAAATAACATTTAAGGTGGAACTCAGTCTGCAGCTCGAAATACCCAAAATGCTGAGGAAAACGGAATCAGCTTGCGTATGATCTTCGAGATGTTGTAAGCTCAACAAGTAGCAATAGCCCAGTTGCAGATCCAAACCCAGGCACCGACCATACTCGAGCCCAGTCCACCCCAAGAAGTCACCCACAAAATGGGGCCAGCTATAGTAAGGTCAAATGAGCAAGAATCGGGGACTAATCCCGAAATTGTTAAGATGTTCAAAGAACTGACAAAACAAATAGAGTCAGGAGAAAGGAGGATCGAGGAAAACGACAAAAAAATAAAAACATATAACTCCTAGGTTGATCAGATCCCGGGGGTACCACCGATATTGAAGGGCTTAGATTCCAAAAAATTCTTACAAAAACCTTTCCCCCCGAGCGCGGCTCCTAAACCGATCCCAAAGAAGTTTCGCATGCCCGAGATTCCTAAATATAACGGAACGACCGACCCCAACGAGTATGTCACCTCTTATACATGTGCCATCAAAGGGAACGATCTAGAGGACGATGATATCGAATCTGTATTGTTGAAAAAATGTGAAACCCTGTCAAATGGAGCAATGATATGGTATCATAATTTACCGTCTAACTCTATCGATTCTTTTGCTATGCTTGCAGATTCTTTCGTAAAAGCACATGACGGGGCCATAAAGGTCAAAACTAGGAAGTCGGACTTATTCAAGGTAAGACAAAAGGATAACGAGATGCTAAGAGAATTCGTATCTCATTTCCAAATGGAACGAATGGATCTACCACCAGTCACGGATGATTGGGCTATTCAAGCTTTCACTCAAGGTATAAACGAACGAAGCTCGATGGCTTCACGACGGCTGAAGCATAACTTGATCGAGTACCCAGCTATTACTTAGACCGATGTGCACAATCGGTATCAATCCAAAATAAGAGTCGAATATGACCAGTTGGGTTCTGGGTCCGATACTAAAAAGGATATCGACCGAGAACCAATGGCGAACAAGGATCGAAATCGGCCATATAACGGAGGTCGTAGGGGTAGCGAATCTTTACGTAACCCCGTACGAGGAAAAAAGAGAAATGATCGAGGCCAAGGGTCTCGAGGGTTGATGAACAGGAATGGGTTCGACAGGCATACCGAACCCAGGGAAGCACCTCGATTATCAGAGTACAACTTCAGCATCAATGCATCCACTATCGTGTCAGCTATCGGAAGCATCAAAGATACTAAATGGCCTCGACATATGCAGACCGATCCTGGCCAAATGAATCCCAATCAAATGTGAGAATATCATGGCACTCATGGCCACAGAATAGAAGATCGCAGGCAATTAAGAGAGGAGGTAGCCCGGTTATTCAATAAAGTTCATCTTCGAGAATTTTTAAGTGACAGGGCCAAAAATTATTTCAAAGACAGGGATTTCAAAAGACAGAACGAACAAGAAGAACCACAATGCATCATCCACATGATCATCGGTGGGATCGATACCCCTCAGGGGCCGGTGCTTAAACACACTAAGATGTCGGTTATAAGAGAAAAACAATCTCGAACTCAAGATTACGCACCCATAGGAACCCTGTCCTTTAATGATGAAGATGCAAAAGGAGTCATGCAACCTCACAATGACGCACTGGTAATATCTGTACTTATGAATAAAAGTAAAGTCAAACGTGTGTTAATTGATCCAGGTAGCTCGGCCAACATTATTAAATTGAAGGTCATAGAGTAGCTCGGCCTGCAGAACCAGGTCGTACTCGCAACCCTAGTTCTAAACGGATTCAATATGGCATGTGAAACTACCAAAGGCGAGATAATTCTGCCAATCAACGTGGCCGGAACCATCCAAGAAACAAAGTTTCACGTAATTGAAGGTGATATGAGGTACAACGCACTTTTTGGAAGGCCGTGGATCTATAATATGAGAGCTGTGCTTTCGACCCTCCACCAGGTTCTGAAATTCCCAACATCGGAGGGAGTCAAAACAGTTTACGGAGAATAACCGGCCGTAAGAGAAATGTTTTCCGTTGAAGAAGCAAATCCGATATCTTCACTATCATCGGCAAATGGATCGGGTTCAAAGGAAGAATGGAATACCAAATAGCAATCACAAACGTCAGCTTCGACCCAATTAGAGAATCAAAAGACCGACGAATATGATGAACATGGGACCCTCGATCTTTCATGGTCCCCGATGATTCCAACGCTACTCGATCTACGGTCGAATAACTATATCAAGTCATACTAATCGAATATCTTCCCGAACGAAAGGTATACATGGGCACGGGGTTAGATCCCTAGCTCAGGAAAAAGCTTATTCAATTTCTTATAGCTAACATAGACTATTTCGCTTGGTCCTATCTTGACATGACAGGGATCCCATCGGGAATCACCACTCATAAGCTAAGCTTGGACCCAAGGTTCCACCCGGTAAAATAAAAAAGAAGGCCCCAGTCCGAGGTCAAATACGCCTTCATCAAAGATGAGGTAACCAAACTTCTTAAAATAGGGTCCATTCGGGAAGTAAAATACCCCGAATGGCTAGCAAATGTGGTGGTAGTCCCTAAAAAAGGGGAACAAGCTTAGAATGTGTATAAACTATAAAGACCTGAATAAAGTATACCCTAAAGATTCTTTTCCTTTGCCTAATATTGATCGTATGATCGATCGTATGATCGATGCCACAGTCGGCCATGAAACTCTCAGCTTTCTCGATGCCTATTCCGGGTATAACCAAATGCAGATGAACCCGGAGGATCAGGAAAAGACCTCATTTATCACTAAATACGGGACTTACTGCTATAACGTAATGCCATTCGGCCTAAAAAATGCTGGTGCAACCTATCAACGCCTAGTAAACAGAATGTTCAAAAAACAAAAAGGAAAAACAATGGAAATTTATATTGGTGACATGTTAGTTAAATCACTGCGAGCAAAGGACCATTTAAAGTATTTGTAGGAAAATTTCGACATACTAAGGAGTACAATATGAAGCTCAATCCCGAAAAATATGCTTTCGATGTTGGCTCGGGCAAGTTTCTCGGCTTCATGGTGTCCAATCGAGATTAACCCCGATAAAATCAAAGCAATCGTGGACATCATAGTGGTATATAATGTAAAAGTCGTGCAAAGGCTAATGAGGCGGAAAACTGCCCTGGGACGATTCATTTCGAGATCCTCGGATAGGAGCCACCGATTTTTCTCTCTACTTAAAAAGAAAAGCAATTTTGCATGGACTCCAGAATGTCTGCAGGCTTTGGAAGAGCTAAAACGGTATTTATCGAGCCTTCCATTGCTTCATACCCCGAAGGATGACGAACAACTCTACTTGTATCTAGTTGTTTCGGAGATAGCGGTAAGTGGAGTCCTAGTTCAAGAAGAACGAGGTACGCAATTCCCTATTTATTATGTCAGTCGAATTTTAGGTAAGGCCGAAATTAGATATCCACACTTAGAAAAATTAGTGCTTGCTTTAATAAGTGCCTTTAGGAAACTAAAACCATATTTCCAGTGCTATCCGATACATGTTGTGACAATATATCCTCTACAAAATATTTCACACAAGCCTGAGCTCTCAGGTCGATTGGCCAAATGGGCCATAGAGATCGGCGGGTACGACATCGAGTAACGACCTCGAACCGCTATCAAATCTTAGATTTTAGCAGACTTCGTGGCTAACTTCACGCCAGCCTTGGTACCCAAAATTGAAAAGGAGTTACTGATAAAATTGGATACCTCTTCGGGAATCTGGACCCTTTTTATGGACGGATCCTCGAACGCAAAGGGGTCCGGACTGGGCGTCGTACTAAAATCACCCACAGGTAATGTAGTTAGACTGTCACGAGCCCATATCCTTACATTGGGTAGTGGTACCTGCTCGCCCGTGCGGCGCCTGTAGTTCCCCTCGCTGTAGTCCAGCTTGTTTCCTTTCCCAGGATTCCCAAGCACGATCTTGTGCCTGTTGGTGGGACTCGCCCATAGGCTCGCCCCAACTTATGCCGCCCGTAAGATGTCTAGGCCTTTGGCCTTAGACATGTCGTGGTGCTTCATCTTAGGATCACAATCCATGCGCGCCCTTGGGGGATTGGCTTAGTGCATGTCTTGTCCCTAGCCCAAGACTGAGCATCGCTCCCGCGTGCACAGCCCAATCCTTAAGCTTGACACTCGCCTAGTGCATCCGTGACTAGCTCGTGCCTCGCCCGAGTAAGGCAACCTTTAGCCCTTGGCCATTGTCATGCGCGTCTTTCGTGCCATGCCCATACATTGCCCTCGCGACACACTTCCATCCCGAATAGTGCAGTGTCGCCCCACAACTGCACCTTCAGGCCAACGGACCCTTTCTTGCATGGTTGAACCCAAGCCATGCTCACCAGTCGACACATGTTTCCCCTATGACAAGTGCATCAAGTATCCAATCGGCACGAAGGTCTTGTTCCAACATTCGGCAGCCCACGGGGCTGGCCGTCCCACACATCGAGCCTCTAGCACCACTTTGATGCCCAACGCTAGCCTGAAGGCGTTGCGCCGTCCATAGAGTTCCCAAACTCCTATGGATACCTTTGATACTCCCTTGAGTCATCTAGGCAGGCCCTTGAGGTCGCCCCCAAGGTAGCTCGTTCGATACGACTTGGTGGCAGCACATATGGGGGAGGCAGGTCGGAGCTTTCATCACCTATACCCCCCTTATATATGCTTAAATTTAAAAAGCCCAAGTTGCTCGAGTAGACAGACTTACGTCAGACAATCAGAAGAGCCTTTTCTCACCAGTTCTTGGCCGAAATCACAACTCCAAAGTGCGAGTTGTGACATCCTCCCACACTCATAATGTCATCGTCCTCGATGACACATCATGGCCTAAGACATCCCGGAGTCTGCCCCCTCAGGTATGCCCATTTCAGCTCCTTTTGTCCTGTGGGTTGTACTTTCTCGAAGTCCTTTCTTAAAAGGAGTCGTGCCCCATGCACTTCTCCCCCAAGTATCTTCCAAGCGTGCCTCTATGCTTCACCTCCTTTCGGTGTTCACTTGGAAAGTGCCTCCGCACTTGCACCATCTGGTGTCTCACTTTATGATTGACCCACACTAGTCAATCACACCATGACCCTTATGGCCTTCATGTCCGTCTGAAGCTTTCCTTCAAAGGTTAGCACATCAATGTGCTCCTTTGACGCCGCTCTCGTAGCCTTTCGCTCCCGTAGCCTTAAGATGCCCTTGGAATGACTCTCGTAGCATTAAGACGCCCTCTTGGCATAGCTCCCGTAGCATTCCGCTCCCGTAGCTTTTAATTGCCCTCACTACCTTGAAGATGTATTCGCTTCCAGACCCACGACTTCGCCCATATGCCTCTTGCATAGGCAGGATCCTCCCACACTCAATGTGGAGGATGCATCTTAGCTCTGTCATCCCACTCAGCATTCGTCCAACTCTTAGGATGACCTTTGGTGAGTACTACATTCCCAAAGTCATAGTGTCGCCGCATTCCCGAACAAAGCTCTTTGTTTTCCAACTGTCACTTCCTCAGCAAGTAGCCAATGCTCCCGGTAGTACTTCAATACTTTCCCTATAGACAGATACCTTCTTGGTCCTGCTAGCACGGCTTCCCGGTTCGGTGTGCCTCGCATCTGGACTCTCAACGGTCCTCGATCATTCGACGTACTTCTTTCTAGAATGACACCTTCTAACTTGGAAATTCTCCCAATTCTGAAGCTTCGCTATACCTTTGAATCCATTTCCTTACCTTGGCAATGCCCTCAGGCAGCTCAAAGGTCTTCTCCCGTAAGAAAGACATTCAACTTGATGCGTTGCGCGCATCCTTGGTAATATCTCTTCTTTGATCATGCCCAAGTTTATAGTCCATGGATCCCACTCTTCGCAATATGGTTGCACGACCTGGCAAACATGGCTTTCTCTTGGCCATCTGACTCATCGACATATCACTTCATTCAGTAACACCTTAGACTATCGAAAGACAATGAAATCACCCATTTCTTTCTTTGACCATCAATATCAGGTTCTCGATCTCTGGTGGCATATGAACATCAATCTCTTCTTTGACGTGATCTCTGCACTGACATCTACAATGCGCTCGCCATATCCACCCTTTGCCTTGATGTTGTTCCATGACATAGTATGGCCTTAATCAGCTCTGATACCAAGTGTCACGGGCCCAAATCCTTACATTGGGTAGCGGCACCTGCTCGCCCATGCGGCGCCTGTAGTTCCCCTCGCTGCAGGCCACCCTGTTTCCTTTACCAGGATTCCCAAACACGATCATGTGCCTGTTGGTGGGACTCGCCCGTAGGCTCGCCCCAACTTGTGCCGCCCAAAAGATGTCTAGGCCCTTGGACCTAGACATGTCGTGGCTCTTCATCTTAGGATCACAATCCATGCGCGCCCTGGGGAATTGGCTTAGGACACGTATTGTCCCTAGCCCAAGACTGAGCATCGCTCCCGCGTGCACAGCCCAATCCTCAAGCTTGACACTCACCTAGTGCATACGCGACTAGCTCGTGCCTCGCCCGAGTAAGGCAACCTTTAGCCCTTGGCCATTGTCATGTGCGTCTTTCGTGCCATGCCCATACATTGCCCTTACGACATGCTTCCATCCTGAATAGTGCAGTGTCGCCCCACAACTGCACCTTTAGGCCAACAGACCCTTTGCTTGCATGGTTGAACCCAAGCCATGCTCACAAGTCGACACATGATGCCCCTATGACAGGTGCATCAAGTATCCAATCGGCACAGAGGTCTCGTTCTAACATTCGGCAGCCCGTGGCGCTGGCCGTCCCACACATCGAGCCTCCAGCACTACTTTGATGCCCAACGCTAACTCGAAGGTGTTGCGCCGTCCATAGAGTTCCCAAACTTGTATGGATACATTTGACACTCTTTTGAGTCATCTAGGCAGGCCCTTGAGGTTGCCCCCAAGGTAGCTCGTTTGACGGCTTGGTGGTTGCACGTATGGGGGAGGCAGGTTGGAGCTTTCATCACCTATACCCCCCTTATATATGCTTAAAATTAAAAAGCCCAAGTTGTCCGAGTAGACAGACCTACGTAAGACAATCATAAGAGCCGTTTCTCACCAGTTCTTGGCCGAAATCACAACTCCAAAGTGCGAGTTGTGACATAGACAGTCTATTAAAACTACATAATTGACTAATAATGAGACCGAATATGAGGCCGTGATTGCAGGTCTCGAACTAGCTAAGAACTTGGGAGCCGAGGTCATGGAGGCTAAATGTGATTCCCTCCTCGTGGTAAATCAAGTCAACGGGACTTTTGAAATCTGAGAAGATTGAATGTAGAGGTACTTGGATAAATTACAGGTGACTATACATCGATTTAAGGAATGGACTTTGCAACATGTGCTTCGAGAACAGAACAGTGAGGTCGACGCCCTTGCGATCTTAGGTTCTTCGGTCGAGGATGACAAACTTAACTCAGGGACTGTCGTACAACTCATGAAATCGGTAATCAAAGAAGGTCATGCCGAGATAAACTCCACGAGTTTAACCTAGGATTGGAGAAACAAGTATATAAAATACTTCAAGAACAGGAAACTTCCATCGGATCCAAAGGAATCGAGAGCTCTACGCGCAAAAGTTGCACGGTTCACCTTATCCAATGATGGAATGCTGTTCAGAAAGATGTTCGATGGTCCACTGGCAATATGTTTGGGACCAGGAGATACCGATTACATCGTACGTGAGATTTACTAGGGCACTTGTGAGAATCATTCTGGTGCCGATTCATTAGTCCACAAAATAATCAGAGCAGGATATTATTGGATCGATATGGACAAAGATGCCAGGGAGTTTATTCGAAAATGTGACAAATGCCAAAGACATGTGCTCATGATTCATCAACCCGGGGAACTTATCCACTCAGTCCTAGCTCCTTGGCCTTTCATGAAATGGGGAATGAACATCGTCGCCCCCCTCCCATCGGCCCCAGGTAAGGCTCAGTTTATTTTGTTTATGACTGATTATTCTCTAAATGGGTTGAAGCACAGGCTTTCGAGAAAGTCAGAGAAAAGGAGGTAATAAACTTTATTTGGGACCATATCATATGTCGGTTCAGGATGCCATCCGAGATTGTATGTGATAATGGAAAGCAATTCATCGGAAGCAAAGTAACCAAATTTCTCGAAGACCACAAAATCAAAAGGATCCTATCAACACCTTATCATCCCAGCGGAAACGGACAGGCCGGATCGACCAACAAAACCACCATCCAAAATCTTAAGAAAAGATTAACTGACGCTAAAGGAAGATGGAGAGAAATACTACCCGAAGTCCTATGGTCTTACCGCACAACATCAAAATCGAGCACCGGGGCGACACCATTCTCGTTGGTTTATGGCGCCGAAGCTCTTATCCCGGTTGAGGTCGGGGAATGTAGCATCAGGTTTTGATATGCAACAAATGAGTCGAATAAAGAGATGATGAACACGAGCATAGAGTTATTGGACAAAAAATAAGAAACAGCTCTCGTCCGATTAGCCGACCAAAAATAGCAGATCGAAAGGTATTATAATCGAATAACCAATCTTCGATATTTTAAAATCGGGGACTTAGTGCTAACGAAAGTTACCCTCGACACCCGAAATTCAAATAAAGGAAAACTGGGTCCGAACTAGAAAGGACCGTATCAGGTTCTCGAAATTGTCGGAAAAGGATCCTACAAACTCGGTGTAATAAACGGCAAACAACTACCAAGCAATTAGAACGTGTCACACCTAAAATGATACTACTGTTAAGGTACGACCCTCCTATGTTCATTTATTTCTCGAAATTAACCCTTGTAGGTGTTCGATCAGAAACAAGGATGGGTTATTCAACTCGAAGCCTTTAGGCCTGAAAGCACGGTTTTGTCCCAAATGGGTTTTTCGACAAGGTTTTTAATGAGGCAACCATTGATCGTGCTAACTTAGAACAATTCAACAGTATCCGGGGCCTCTTTACAATCAACCTCGAATACTGGGAGGAATTACCCTCGAATATATCAAGTTCGATTATCAAGTTCGAAGCAAGAAAGTTACTTCATGACAACAAGGTATCGATAGGAAAAAATATAAGAGACAAATGGTCAAAACGAACCATGCCCATGTAGTTTGCTCGACCCTTAGTATAGAACATAAACACATGTATAATGACATAAAGAGAATTGTTTACCGATATCTCATAACTCAGAATCCATCCTCTATTTCGTGATCTATTATGACAATATTACCCCATAATTCGGGGACCACCAACCAAAAAATCAACGAGATCAAGTCCCACTAAGCCTACGGGCTACATCACTTCGAGTTCGACCAATCACTCACTCGACTATTAAGCCTACGGGCTACTCTTATTTCGAGTTCGAGCAATCACTCACTCGACCACTAAGCCTACGGGCTACATCACTTCGAGTTCGAGCAATCACTCACTCGACTACTAAGTCTACGGGCTACTCTTATTTCGAGTTCGAGCAATCACTCACTCGACTACTAAGCCTACGGGCTACTCTTATTTCGAGTTCGAGCAATCACTCACTCGACTACTAAGCCTACGGGCTACATCACTTCAAATTCGAGCAATCACTCACTCGGCGATTAAGCCTAAGGACTATGTCATTTTGAGTTCGAGCAATCACTCACTCGACCACTAAGCTTACGGGCTACATCACTTCGAGTTCGAGAAATCACTCACTTGACTACTAAGCCTACATGCTACTCTTTTTTAGAGTTAGAGCAATCACTCACTCGACTACTAAGCCTATGGGCTACTCTTATTTCTAGTTCGAACAATCACTCACTCGACCACTAATTCTACGGGCTACATCACTTCGAGTTTGAGTAATCACTCACTCGACCATTAAGCCTTAGGGCTATGTCATTTTGAGTTCGAGAAATCACTCACTCGAACACTAAGCCTAGGGGCTACATCAATTTGAGTTCGAGCAATCACTCACTCGACTACTAAGCCTGCGGGCTACTCTTATTTCGAGTTCGAGCAATCACTCACTCGACTACTAAGCCTACAGGCTACTCTTATTTCGAGTTCGAGAAATCACTCACTTGACCATTAAGCATGAGGGCTATGTCATTTCGAGTTCGAGCAAGCACTCACTCGACCATTAAGCCTAAGAGCTATGTCATTTTCAGTTCGAGCAATCACTCACTCGACTACTAAGTCTAAGGGCTAATATTATTTCGAGTTCGAGAAATCACTCACTTGACCATTAAGCATGAGGGCTATGTCATTTCGAGTTCGAGCAAGCACTCACTCGACCATTAAGCCTAAGAGCTATGTCATTTTCAGTTCGAGCAATCACTCACTCGACTACTAAGTCTAAGGGCTAATATTATTTCGAGTTCGAGAAATGACTCACTCGATTATTAAAAGCCTACGGGCTACGTTACTTAAAGTTTGAGCAATCACTTACTCAACTACTAAGCCTAAGAGCCTACAGACTACATTACTTCAAGTTCAAGCAATCACTCACTCGGATGAAAAGACTTCAAGATCCGGCTTCGATCAAATTGCCTAAAGCCTCAAACTTATGAAAACTTTCATAAGGCATAAATGAAATAGAGTTTTATATGGCATGACTGAAACAAAGTTTTCATAAGGCAGAATATGAAATAAAGACAAATCGGGAAAGAAAAAGATCTTCATATATATGAGTATTTACAAGGTCCGATCAGGAACCTACACAAAAAAGATCAAAAACAAAAAACCCTAAGGTTCCTGATTATTTCCGGGAGCAGTATGCTTGAGTTTGAGCGGTCTCAGCTGCCTTTCTCGCTTGTACTTGAGCGGCTTCGGCATCAGCCCGATAGATAGCCACGAATGCATCCGCCTCGGTTTTGGCTTTTTCAGCTTCAGATTTGGCCTTGGCAAGTTTGGAAGTCAACCGAGCTTCAAGCTCCTCTATTTTTCTTACTTGAACCGAGCTCCTCTCCTTCATGCCTTGAAGTTGACCTTCGGCTGATGATAATTGGGCTCGAATAACCTCTTTCTCTGCAGCAAGGCAATCCATACCTTTATTCTACCCCAAGGTCTCTACCTTTATTATATCAACCTCCTCACAAAGCTGCCCGATCATCTCGAGCTTCTGCTGCAGCTATGAGATCGAAATATTAGCCTCCGATCCTGGCTCGAGCCCATGAGTTTTTAAAATTTTCATTACCTGCTCGGTCATATCGGTCTGATCTTGGTGAGCCTTGGTCAACTCGGCTCGAAGGTCCTTGATCTCCTCTTCTGTTTTCTCACAATGAAGTCTGAGTGCATCTCTCTCTTCCGTGAACCTTCGGAGGTCGGCCTCATACTGACTAAGCTCGGCTCGGGACCGAGAACATGCTTCCCGATGAAGCGCTGAGGCCTACGCAAAAAGAAAAGAAATACTAACCAAGAGAGTTAAGGCTTACCAGATTCAGAGCTCGATGCACTCCGTTAAAAAGGCCCGATGCCTCACCCGATTCCTTCCTCGAGACTTCCAAATCGCTCAAGCCGGTAGCATCTTCGACCCCAGTAAAATAATCATGAAAAGGGTCTTCCCTTCCATGGTCTCCTTCGACAGAAGGGGTTTTCAAGGCCCGAGCCTCTCGAATCATTTCCTCGGAAAATGAGGGGAGCAACAGGAAACCTCCAATTTCTATTGCACCAAGTGAATCACTTGGGGCGTTCTCTCCGTCTCGGGGGGCCTCAAGACCTGGCCCCATAGCCGTACCCACCATTGGCTCGTTATGGTGGGAGGTAGCCTCGATCCTCTATAATTCGTGGACTTCGACCAACTCTCTTCCCAAGTCTCCCTCATCGCAAAACAGAATCTTTGCGGCCTTCATCGATTCAGTAGACTTTGGAGTCTCGACGCTCATTTTCGCTCGGGACATTAGCCCGGAGTCATCATCCTTTTCTTCTTCATCTACATCCCTTAGGCGCCGAACTGATTCTTTGGTCAGAGGGATGGTATTCTTTCTCGACTTACAGGCTGTCCGCGTTTTAAGTTCTATAGCCTCGGAGGTAGAGGCCTTTTTCCTCTTATTGTCCTTCACCGATTTTGGAACCAGGGCCAAAGTCTCTTCCTCGCCAGATGGGGGCCTCATAACCGCATCCTTGCCCAGGCCTACACACAAGAAAATTAGTTAAGTATAGGAAGTCATTTTGTTCGAATCATCGAAGACATGGGGAAAAGACTTACCATGATTTTTAGCCTCCCATCAGCCCTTTGATAAGTCGCGCCACGATCGCTCGGCATATGTGGAGGTCGAAGACAGGTACCGTACCCAGCTCTTAAGGTTAGGAATTGCACCGGGCATCCACGCAACCGCTACATCACAGAAAATGATATCGGTGAGAAAGAAACAAAGGAACAAAACAATAGGGGCCAACAATAGAAATTATACTTACGCTTCATGTTCCATTCCTCGGAAAATGGCATCTTCTCGGTAGGGATTAGGTCCGAAGTCTTCACTCGAACGAACCTGCCCATCCAGCCCCGTTCCTTGTCCTCGTCTATGCTCGAGAACATCACTTTGGTAGCCCGGTGTTGGAGTTTTATTAACCCACCTCGATAGAGGCAATGACGGTACAACCTAATGAGGTGGTCGAGGGTGAAAGACATCCCTTCGACTTTGTTCACGAAGAAGCGGATCAAAATAATGATCCTACAAAAAGAAGGACGGATTTGGCCTAAAGTTACTTGGTATTGGCGGCAAAAGTCGATGACAACAGGGTCTAGGGGGCCCAAAGTGAAAGGGTAAGTGTACACACTTAGAAACCCTTTCACATGAGTAGTAATATCCTCTTCGGGAGCCGGGATAATCGCGTCTATGTCCTCCCAGTTGCAATCTTTCCTTAACTATTTAAGATGGACCTCGGTTATCGAGCACATATATCTCGATACTGGCTCGCATCGATCGGGGACCGACGAAGATTTGTCGATCTTAATATCGAAGGTAAGAACACACCCCCTGGGAACACACTCCTCAGGTCGTGGCTCCACCGGTGTTTTGTTGTCGGTGGGCCGCAAAGAAGAAGCTTTTTCTTTTTGAGGAACGGTTTTTGATGTTTTCACCATTAGAATCTGAAGATAGAAGATAGAGGAAGATAATAAGATTTGGTGTTCTAAAAGATAGATTTTGCAGTGAAAACCACAAATTTACGGATGAAAAACTCAGAAGATGCAAAAGGGAATTTAGAAGATTTGGAGATGTAAAAATAAAAAATAGTAAAAAGAGGGGCTATTTATAGGGTTGACAACGACGGTTCAGTGTCGACAATGGCCGACCATCGTCTAACACGCATTTAATACCTTGGTAAACTAAACCGACGGGACATCTATCACGTGCGTCATGGTTGGGCTCGATGCAAACGTCAGTTTCTGTCGAGTTATATCGCTTGAAAATTATGTCGTTTCTTGCCACATTCTTCCCGAGAAACGAGGGGACTATCTGTATACGGTCAAAACCGATTTTGACCCTCATACATTTAGTCAAGGTTGGAACATAATGGACCAAAGGTCATCTTCATAATATCAGGTATGAGATCCGAAGCCAGGTTACCGAGCTATAACTTTTGGGACTAATTGAATACCGAACTCGAATCCAAAATTGAGCTATGATGCGAAGCGGCATCTTCGAGCTTGAGAGCCAGAGACCGACCAATACCGAGAACAAGTTAATATCGGGCCCCGAGTCAATATCGAGCCTGAGTCAATATCGGGCTCTAAGTATAGAAACCAACCAATACCGAGTCCGATCAAGATCGAGTTAAGGGACAAGAGTCGTTACAGTCGGACTAAGGAGAGAGAATCTCGGCGGGAATTAGGGGAAAGATATTCTATCATGGGATCCCCACTATGTATTTTTAATTATATCTAAAGTAGGATTCTTCCAATATAAGAGGGGTAGCTACTATTTCTCTAAGAGGGGAACATGAAGGCATAGATACACTCTTATATTCAGAAAACACTATTGACAGAGATATACAGTAGAGATTATCTTCTTATAAGCTTTTTACATTAATTTACCTTGCTAGTTCATAAAATCGCTTTCTAGTTAGATATTGACGGCTTAATTAACAGGCTCAAACAAATGAGGTGATAGATAAATTTCATTTCTTTACAAAAGAGCAGCACAAGATCCTGACAAATATAGACGATTTTTGACTGCTTTTTATAGGTTCAACATGATTCAGAGGATAGAAAGAGGCTTCAAAGAGGATTCCCGTAAGACTTCCTTTTTCCAATTGGGCTGGAGGTCCTGGATTCTATATACAAACAACAACCTTTTTATCTAATCATATTTACAAAACAAAAGAAACAGCTCCTGCCCACCCAACCAGAAGCGGATCTAGCTGTTGACATCGTGTACAGTTGAATCCATAACTTTTGATATTGAGTATAAATTTATATATAAAAATTCATTAAAATTATAAAAAATAATAAATATAAATCTATAATTTTAAAAGTATAATGAGTTTAATAGTAAGAACCTTCAAAGGTGAATTCAGAATTTAAATCAAAGATACACCTATGCATCCAACCCCCAATTTTCGTCCACTCCATTTTACCTTTTTCTTCTTGGCCATTCTCTTTGAGGGGGTGGAGAAAGGAGTGGGGTTTCTCCAATAAAATACACTTGTTGAAAGAATAAGCCATCATTTTTCTTTTTTCCTAATATTCGTCCTTTGGTGGGTGGGTGACATGTTGGGGAAGTTCAAGGGAGATATCTATTTATCTTCGGAGTTTACGTCGAATCATATACTATTATTTAGTTAGTAAAATTTTATGTAAATCCAAAAGGTATTTATTTATAATTTGATGTAAATATCGAATATTGGATAAATTATTTCCATAATTCGTTTGTGACACTGATACATATATATTGGTTGGAAGCAGCTACCATTACGTGTACTCCAGTCTTTTTAGCAAATGAAAAATTTCTCCTATCAGATAACATTAGCAAAGCCGCAATAAATAGGCACAAATAACCATGATTAGGATCCAAATTTAGAGATGAACTGAACAATAAACATGAACAGCTACAAGTCGCTCACAATCCTATATGCAAAGCATGATATGCTACGAGAAACATTCAAATAGTCGCATATAGAGCTAATGTAACGATCCGGCCGGTCATTTTGAGTTTTAGCGCATTGTTTAGCAGTTTGAGGCCTTGAGCAGCTTCACTTCAGGTATTATGACTTGTACGTATGGTCGAAATTTAATTTCGGGAAGTTTAGAGTTGATTTGGAAAGAAAATTCTAATTTCGGAAGCCTTAAGTTGGAGGAATTGACTAAAGTGTGATTTTTGAGTAAACGACCTCGGAATCGGGATTTGAAGGTTCCAACATGTTCATATGATGATTTTGGACTTGGGCGTATGTCCGGATCGGGTTTTGGATGACCCGGGAGCGTTCCGGCGCCTATTTTGGAAGTTGACATTTTGAAAGAATTTCATAAAAATTGGGTTGAGGTGTATTTCAATGTTATCGATGTCCGTTTGGGATTCCGAGTATGGGAATAGCTCTGTATGGTGATTCTGGTATTGGGAGCGTCCGGAAGTGGATTTGGAGGTCCGTAGGTCATTTGGCGAAAGTTAGAACTTCGAAGGTTTCTGAGGAGTTTGACCGGGAGTGGACTTTTTGATATCGGGGTCGAATTTTGATTCTGGAAGTTGTAGTAGGTCCGTAATATCGAATGTGACTTGTGTGCGAAATTTTAGGTCAATCAGACGTGATTTGATAGGTTTCGGCATCGATTGTAGTAGTTTGAGCTTCAAAGTTCATTAGGTTTGAATTGGAGGGTGATTTGTAGTTTCGATATTGTTTGGCGTGATTTGAGGCTTCGACTAAGTTCGTAATGTATTTTGGGACGTGTTGATATAATTGGTTAAGGTCCCGTTGACCCAGGTGGATTCCGGATGATTAACGGATCAAATTTGGCCTTATGAAAATGCTGAAGCTGCTGTCATCTCGTGTAGCTGCACCTGCGAGGTTTTGACCGCAGGTGTCGCAGGTGTGGGGCCACAGAAGCGGCCAAGGGGTCATAGAAGCGGAGAAGGTCAGCCAGGGGAAAGACCGCAGGTGCGGAGTTTTGGCCGCATCTGCACAAGCGCAGAAGCGAAGCGTGGGGCGCAGAGGCAGAAGAAGGTGCAGGAGCGGAAGGGAGCTCACACCTGCAATGTCACAGAAGCGGTGAATGTTTCCGCAGGTGCGAGGTATTGTGTTCAGGTGAGTTCCGCAGAAGCGGAGGCGTGGTCGCAGAAGCGACACCACAAGTGCGGCTACTGTTTTGCAGGTGCGAAAATATCTCAGGGCAGAATCGTTTTAAGACCAGGATTTGGCTCTTTTTCTCTCATTTTTCACTTAGTTGGGGTGATTTTGGAGAGCTTCAAGGAGGGATTTTCATTATCTATATCAAGGTAAGTGATTCCCGCGTATTATGAGTTAAATACAAGATTTATACATGGATTCAAGCATGAACATTGATAGAAATTGTGGGATTTTAAAAGAAACCTAGAAATTTATATTTTTGGATTTTGACCACGAAATTTGACATGAAATTGTGAATAAATTATATATTTGAGTTCGTGAGGTTATGGGTAATGTTTATCTTCGAAAAAGTTTGGAATCCCGGAACGTGGGCTCGATAGTGATTTTTATCGACTTTTCGAGCGGAGTTGGGAATTGGTATAAATTGGATTATAACGCGTATTAGAGTATATATTTATGGGTTTGTACATTTATTGACTAGTTTTAGAGCGTTAGGTATCAGTTTGAGTCGTTGAAAGGGCTTGGGAACCGGTTATGGAATTTCGGAGCGGGGTAAGTCTCCTTCCTAACCTTATAAGAAGAAATTAACCCCATAGGTGAATCAAATTATTATGTGCTTCTATTAAATGAGAATTTGTAAATTCTTGGAATATTTGCCCCTTAATAAATCTTGAATTGGTTGTTTAATGTGTTGTCTCTTTTGTGGAGTGGGCCAAACGCATCAGTAGCAGATAGATGCATTTATGATTCGTGCTGTTCGACCCTCGGCAGTGCACAATTTAAATATTTATGTTAGATCGGGCCGTACGATCTCGGCATGATTTGCGCACGATTGAATTGGTTGCTTTGGAATTTATGAAAATTGATATTGCTTCATTGGCCTGAGATACAAAATGATAAACGATGAAAAAAATAAATTTGGAAATTTCTTATTAACAAAAGAATTATTTACTTATTTCACGATATTGAGCTTATGTCATTCAACGTAACCCATGCTTAATTGTATCATTGGTGTTTTATTTATATCCCCTAGTAAGTGTCAGAGTCTACCCCTCGTCACTACTTCTTCGAGGTTAGGCGGGATACTTTCTGGGTACGCGTTGATTTACGTACTCATACTACACTTGCTGTACATTTTTGTGTAGGTACATATATGTCTAGTAGCCTTGTGGGTGCAGAGGCGCGGTTATTGCGGGGACTTAGGTGAGCTGCAGTCTATACTACGATCCGTAGCTAGCAGAGTCTCCTTCAAAGTATTTATATTTTTCCTGTCCAATTTGTATTCCGGAGAGATGCTGTATTTTATTTTACTTCCTAGTTAATGCCCATGTACGTGTGATACCTGGTTATGGGGTGATTATAAAGTCCATCTTTCATTATTAAATTGAAGAAAATCATGTTTTCAAATACTAAAATGAGTAATTAAGTAAATTAATTATTATTTGCTTGCCTGACAGCGGTGTTAGGCACTATCACGACCTTTAATGGATTTTGGATTGTGAGAACATGGTATCAGAGCACTAGATTCACTTAGGTCTCACGAGTCATGAGCGAGTCTAGTAGAGTCTTGCAGATCGCTACGAAGACGTCTGTACTTATCTTCAAGAGGCTATAGGACTGTTAGGAGCACTTCCCTTCTTGAATCCTCATCATGCGATTTGATTCCTTTGAGGCTTATGCCTTCATTTCCTTCCTATTCAATCTTATGTGACGTGAACCGTTTGCTATAAATTTGGAATCTAGGAATTTTAATGGTACCACAGATGTGGTGCAGGATGTTTCTCCCTGCGTATTTGATTGGGTTCAGTATCAGTATTACCTAAGGTTTTGAGATTTGGCATTGATTGTTATGACGATTCGTGCGTTGCTATCGCACAATGTTTGTGTAATGGTAGGATGCTTGTCTATGCGTCGAGACAGTGAATGACTTGAAAGGAGGTTTTACTCAGTGCATGGTTCAGAAGTTCAGTATTTTATTTTCGGCGGAGGAAAGGCAATCGGGCTACGAATGCTCAGGTTTGACGAAACTTGGTAATTTCGAGCGTGGTGGAATTTTCATCTGTGATGTGGTGTCGTCATCCTTGTTGAATGCGTTAAGTTCACCGGTGTTATGGTCTTCTTCAATTTGCCTTCGGGGCAAGGTATTGTGAAATGGTGCTCGAGAAGCGGTTGTAAGAAATAACGGGGTGTAGCGATTTCGGAATCAAATCGGTGTTTCCAGTGTTGATGGCTAGGGAAAAATGATCTTCGAAAAGGTTTAAAGTTGGTAGTGATCGATTGGTTCAAGTGCTACAGAGATAAATTTTGATTTAAGGCAACAACTGGGCAATGAAGGATGAGGATGGGCATGTGGGAGGTATCTTGCGGTGGTTAAAATTCTAGAAGGCCGAGTGTGAGAAACAGAAGTCGATTAGTTGCTTAAAGAGAGGGTTTGACCAAAATGGGAGAGTGGCAGAGTAGCATATGGGATTCATGGTGGATAGTGACTAGGAGTACAGACTAATTTGGAATATTGGCTACTACTGAGGAAGGTTAGATACTACATGAAGGGGTTGCTTAATATAAAAAAGGAGGCAACATGACTTGGGTTGGAATGTATCGTCGCACCTTTAGTTGATATCAATGGGGAGTGAACGGACTTGTACAGCTTGTGAATGAGTGAGGGCTCAGGAGGGTTTATTGGTTTTGTAGTAATTGTACTCGGTGCAGCGTCGTTGAAAGAGGTCGGCATGGAATTTCCATAGGTGGAATATCTCATGTGAGCAGGTTAGCGGTTGAGTGGTGTTGATGAAGCTTCTACGAAGAATTTTACTGGCTATCCAGTAAGAGGTCGAATATGTGAATGTGGCTAGTGATTCAGAATGTTCATGAAAAATTTAACATAAGTATTTCGAGGAATTTGACGGGTTGATTGTGCAAGATCATGTCAATGGGGGATAAGGAATCTTGGTGGGTTCTAGAGTTATGCAATAGCAGCTTCAAGCTAAGTGGGAGAGCCCCACCATCTATGATTGGATTGCGTAGTTGTCAACTTATACGGTTTCTGGTTGTCGGTGTATTAGTGGGTTATCATTACTAAGGAAAGAAAATATCAGTGGTAATTCGAGCAAAGGATTTGAGGAATGTGTGCTATATTTGGCCTTATCGATTCGTGTTCAGGTTTTGGGAAGACTCAGAGTTTATGCTTTGTGGGGTTGTGATGTACAAGGAAAAGGAATTCAGTCGGTTACTTCTTTGAGAGGGTGTATACGTGCTAGCAGACCCTTGGAGTTGGTTATATTCGGCACCAAGCCAGAATGGGTGACTCTCAACAACGGTCCTAGTGGATTCAAAAGTTAAAGTGTGGTGCCTCAGGATTTCGAGTCCGTAGTATGGTTAAGTATCGAGCTTTTGTAGTGGATTATGAAAGGGACCGGAAGTGTTCTACGTTATCTTCGGTCTGCGGTGTAGCATTAGAGGAGTGGGGGAAAGTAATTTCGTATTCATAGAGGAATTATCAAAAAGGGTGTGCCAGTTGAAGAAGCGAATATGCGCATAAGAAGGGTATGAGATGATTCGTGGGTTTTGAGACAACGTGGTCTCGTGAAATAAGGTCACTCAGGATGAGTGTGAATTTGGGTTCGTTATGATTTGAATGGAACCATTATTATTCCTAAGGAAAGTCCAGGGTAAATTAGAAAAAGTCGGATCAGTTAGCAATGGTTGAATCGGCATGATGTGGCAATGATCGGTTCCTTCAATGTGTTAAGTTTTACAGGTGGTTGTGGCGGTACGTGCAAGGCTTGACGGCCGCCATAATTTATTTATTTGGAGGTATTCGGTTATTATGGCATGTTATGTGTAGATGGATCCCGAAAGGGACATGGTGCTTTAGAATACTACTTGGGTTTGTATTTTCTGCGGTTATGAGAATTGGGTCGCGTGTTTTAATGGTTCTCCTGAAATGAGTTAAGTGAATGTTACTATATGACAGAGTATTTATTCTATTAGTGGATCGGGGATTATTATGAAATTCTTGTACTCTCGCGTATTGGCATGCTAGATGCAGTAAACGGCATGGGAATTGGAAGTTGAGGATCAATATTGCGGTTCGGTGTAGATAAGAATGTTACGAGCTCGGATGAGCAAGAAAGAATTCAAATGTTTAGAGTAAGCTGGTATTGTCTTTAGCGTCACCTGAGATCGGTGTCATGTGTAAGAGGCTTTTGTGTACTGATTTGCGGATTCTTGATTTGCTTTACAACATTAATGTAGCCGGGTATGGAGGTGCAGACTTGTTACCCAATGCTGAAGGTCATGGGAGTGCATCCCGCGGGAAAATTGTATAAGTGTGACATGTATTCACCTGATTGATTAAAGATTTAAAACCAAGTATGGAGATTATGGTACTATCGCTAATGTGAGATTTATGCTTGAAGGGCGTTCGGTTCATTTGGTTGTGAATTGTGGAAGTTTATTCTGGATTCGACGGTTGTTCTTGCGTGTCATGAGAAAATGGTCATTGTGGATCCTTAAGAGGTTATTTGCCCAAGCATGTATGGTATGATCAGAATCGGTTTCAGGTCCGTTGATGAGTCCAAATGTGGATGTGTACTCTACACCAGCCTGGGTGTGTTCATTCAACATAGCATTCCTTATGGAAGAGTATTCGGGTGTGGGATATTAATTTCGTCGCCAACTATTTCATGTAATACTCTATTGTGCCATGTGGGTTTTGAGACGACTTGATTATTTGTACAATGTGTTGAGGTCTCGCGTAGCGGTGGTATTATGTGAGCAGGATGGCTCTCGAGATGCAGATCATATATCGCACCTTAGCTGTGCTTGAGTTTTATAGCGTATGACGCTACCCATCTCCCCAAGATTTGTATTATTCACTTGGCGTGCTTATGGTTGATATTCAGGCATTTCGTGAGTATAAGAATTACGGCTCGATATGTGTTTTCTTTAGCTTATTATGTGTGGATCGGGTGGCATGCCTCCACGGGTATATGGTTGGATCGGGTGGCACGCCGCCATAGATATATTGTTTGGATCGGGTGGCACACCGCCACAGGTATCATGGTTGGATCGGGTTGCATGCCGCAACGGTATCATGTGTGGATCGGTTTATATACCGCAATAATGTGATATTGAGTACAGTTTCCCCATATCTATTATTGTGTGTTTTGCTTCTCATTTCCTGAGGAAGGTTCATAACATCTTTTCGGTTGTTTAAATTAGTTACGTGGGTTGAGTAGATTTTTCCAGAGTCTGTTTCCTTATGTATCACGTTCGAGTTTGTAGCTTATTGGAACATTGTGGCATAATATGAGACCTTTGGCAGTGTCTGAGGTGGCTTATTGCCTGAGCAGCTTGTACTGGAGTGAGACGAGGTGATTGGACCTGGGATCAGTGCGATCAAATTTATATAAGGCATATTAAAGAGTAAATATTATTATTCAGTCAAGAATGAGGTAATGGTTCTTGTCGGGGGGAGAGACTCCATGAATTGTGATTCGGCAGGTGGTTATGAGTTTCTACGCATCCTTTCTGTTGTGGCAGTATTGCGAGAGTTGAAACGAGACTTATATGCTTCGTGTGCTGTGCTGTGGGCATCCGATTCATGGGATTTTCGGCTATCGTTGTCAGTGGATGTTATTATGGTCAAATGAGTTACGCGGTGCATGCTAAGAATTCAGTAAGGGTATACAACCATGTTTGGTGCAATGCATAATGATTGATACGATGTTCGTATGTTGGAAACAGGCATGGTGGAGAATTTTGGATGTTGGAATTTGGCACTAAGGCTTATTTGACTAAATAAAAGGGAGAATATTCAGATTGACTCGAGCTAATGTTCTCAACTGGGTTGTGGTGGCACGGATAGGTGCATGAGTTGTTTAACAGTGATTGCTAACAACTCCATAGCAGTTCTTAGCACGTTCGATGTATGTTTAAGTGGGAGAGAATGTAATGACCCGACCGGTCGTTTTGAGCTTTAGCGCATCGTTCAACGATTTGAGTCC
This sequence comes from Nicotiana otophora, assembly GCA_000715115.1. Classification (NCBI taxonomy): domain Eukaryota; kingdom Viridiplantae; phylum Streptophyta; class Magnoliopsida; order Solanales; family Solanaceae; genus Nicotiana; species Nicotiana otophora. The sequence continues at coordinate 5,788 of AWOL01S0049140.1, read as the reverse complement.
CTAAGAATCTTCACTTCAGGTATTATGACTTGTACGCATGGTCGGAATTTAATTTCGGTAAGTTCGGAGTTGATTTGGAAAGCAAATTTTAATTTCAGAAGCCTTAAGTTGGAAGAATTGACTAAAAGGTGATTTTTGAGTAAATGACCTCGGAATCGGGATTTGAATGTTCCAACAGATTCGTATGATGATTTTGGACTTGGGCGTATGTCCGAATCGGGTTTTGGATGACCCGGGAGCGTTCCGGCGCATATTGTGGAAGTTGGCATTTTGGAAGAATTTCATAAAAAATGGGTTGAGGTGTATTTCAATGTTATCGATATTCGTTTGGGATTCCGAGTATGGGAATAGCTCCGTATGGTTATTCTGGTATTGGGAGCGCGTCCGAAAATAGATTTGGAGGTCCGTAGGTCATTTCGGGGTCATTTGACGAAAGTTAGAAATTCGAAGGTTTCTGAGGAGTTTGACCGGGAGTGAACTTTTTGATATCGGGGTCAGATTCTAATTTGGAAAGTTGGAGTAGGTCTGTAATATCGAATGTGACTTGTGTGCGAAATTTGAGGTCAATCGGACGTGATTTGATAGGTTTCGTCATCTATTGTAGGAGTTTGAAGCTTCAAAGTTTATTAGGTTTGAATTGGAGGGTGATTTATAGTTTCGATGTTGTTTGGAGTAATTTGAGGCCTCGACTAAGTTCGTAATGTGTTTTGGGACCTGTTGGTATAATTGGTTAAGGTCCCGGGGGCCCGGGTGGATTCCGGATGGTTAACGGATCGAATTTGGCCTTATGAAAATGCTGAAGCTGTTGTCATCTGTAGCCGTACCTGTGAGGTTTTGGCCGCAGGTGCCATGGGTGCGGGGCCGCAGAAGCGGCCAAGGGGTCATAGAAGCGGAGAAGGTCAGACAGGGGAAGGACCGCAGGTGCGGAATTTTGGCCGCATCTGCGCAAGCGCAGAAGCGAAGCGTGGGGCGCAGAGGCTGAAGAAGGCGCAGGAGCGAAGATGAGCTCGCACCTGCGATGTCGCAGAAACGGGGAATGTTTCCACAGTTGTGAGGCATTGTGTTTGGGTGAGTTCCGCAGAAGCGGAAGCATGGTCGCAGAAGCGACGCCGCATGTGCGGCTACTGTTTCGCAGGTGCAAATATATCTCTGGGCAGAATCGTTTTAAGAGCAGGATTTGGCTCTTCTTCTCTCATTTTTCACTTGGTTGGGGTGATTTTGGAGAGCTTCAAGGAGAGATTTTCATCATCTATTCAAGGTAAGTGATTCCCGCATATTGTGAGTTAAATACAAGATTTATACATGGATTCAAGCATGAAATTTGATAGAAAATGTGGGATTTTGAAAGAAACCTAGAAATTTATATTTTTGAATTTTGACCACGGAATTTGACATAAAATTGGGAATAAATTATATATTTGAGTTCGTGAGGTTATGAGTAATGTTTATCTTCGAAAAAGTTTAGAATCCGGGCACGTGGACCCGAGGGTGATTTTTATCGATTTTTCGAGCGGAGTTGGGAATTGTTATAAATTGAATTATAACGAGTATTAGAGTATACATTTATAGGTTTGCACATTTATTGACTAGTTTTGGAGCGTTGGGAATCAGTTTGAGTCGTTGGAAGGGCTTGGGAGCCGGTTATGGAATTTCGAATCGAGGTAAGTCTCCTTCCTAACCTTGTAAAAGGGAATTAACCCCATAGGTGAATCAAATTATTATGTGCTTCTATTTGTGGGGGCTACGTACGCATGGGGTGACGAGAGTCCGTGCGTAGCTGCTATTATGCTTATGTCCGGGTAGTCTAGGACCCATATCATGTTGTACTTGCGATGTTTGCGCCCTACTTGTTAATTTAATTGTTCAAAGCAATTAGAAACTCGATAAAGGAATTGTAAAAAGGTTAAACTTCATTTACTTGACCGTTAAATGAGACTTTGTAAATTCTTGGAATATTTTCTCCTTAATAAATCTTGAATTGGTCGTTTAATGTGTTTTCTCTTTTGTGGAGTGGGCCGAACGCCTCGGTAGCAGATAAATTCATCTATGGTTCGTGTCGTTCGACCCTTGGCAGTGCACAGTTTAAATATTTATGTTGGATCGGGCCGTACGACCTCGACATGATTTACGCATGATTGAATTAGTTGCTTTGGAATTTATGATAATTGATATTGCTTCATTGGCTTGAGATACAAAATAATAAACGATGAAAAAAATAAATTTGAAAATTTCTTATTAACAAAAGAATTGTTTACTTATTTCATGATATTGAGCTTACGGTCGTTCTACGTAATCCATGCTTAATTATATCATTAGTATTTTATTTATAGCCCATAGTAAGTGTTGGAGTCGACACCTCGTCACTACTTCTTCGAGGTTAGGCGGGATACTTACTGGGTACGCGTTGATTTACGTACTCATACTATACTTGCTGCATATTTTTGTGCAGGTACATATATGTCTAGTGGCCTTGTGGGTGCAGAGACACGGTTATTGCGGGGACTTAGGTGAGCCGCACTCTATACTACGATCCGTAGCTAGTAGAGTCTCCTTCAGAGAATTTATATTTTTTCTGTCCAATTTGTATTCCGGAGAGATGCTGTATTTTATTTTACTTCCTAGTTGATGCTCATGCACTTGTGACACCGGGTTTTTGGGTGATTATGGGTTGTTTGGTATTGAAATTGTGAAAATATTTTTATTTACTCTTTAAAGTCCATATTTTATTATTAAATTGAAGGAAATCGTGTTTTCAAATACTAAAATGAATAATTAAGTTAATCAATTATTGTTGGCTTGCCTGATATCGGTGTTAGGCGCCATCACGACCTTTAATGAATTTTGGGTCGTGACAGCTAAATACACTATTGAAACACTTCACACTATCATACTTAGTGACGTACGCATGGATTTTTGTAAGTGGTGTCACCATTAGACGTGAAAAATAAATAAATAAATAAATATAATATCATATTTTAAAAAATAACCAATAAAACAATACAACTTACAAAGGAAGCAGTCTAATTTAAAAATTGTATTGTGCCGGTCTCTTTAGTTATGACTTAGAGTCCGTTTGGACATAAGAATTTTTTCACTTTTTTTGAATTTCTTTTACTTTTTTGGAAATCAGTGTTTGACCATAAAGTTTCTAATTTTCATTTGAAGATGAATTTTGGAATTTTTCGAAAATTTGAAAAACTCCAAAAAGCAGTTTTTCAAAATTCACTCAAATCACTCACAAAAATTCAAAAACAACCCAGAATTATATTCATCTCCAAACACAATTCTAATTTTCAAATATCATTTTATTTAAAAAAAAATTCACTTTTGTTTTTGCAATTTACAATTCTTACGTCCAAAACGCCCACTTAGTGTATTGTTTTTAGATAAGGCATAAAAGTATTAAAACATTAAATGAGCCTGCGTTGGTTCGAACTCGCGGCCACACATGTAATTCATCAACTCCTAACTAGTTAAGCTACGGAGATCTACATTACAAGTGTTGTCACTTTATTCAATTTTATTGGTTTCTTGTTTCATCATTTGAATTATATACAAATAATTATTAAAGATTTTAGACGAAGTGGCTAAGGTAGATCCGCCCCTGATCATACTTGTCTGGCATCTTTCATATGGCCCTTTTTCTAAAAATTGGAAAGACACCTTTGTAAACAAATTAGAACAATGTATAATTGATGGAGATAATCACTGTGATGCTGCAGAAGCAACAGAAACTCACTCTGGACAGTTCAAAATTCTGTACAGCCTAAGGGCAAATGTCAAAACACTAGGCACAAAATTTAGTTAGAAGCTAAAGAAAGCATATGTCATTATGTTTGCCACCATGCATATTGATATGGCCATTGAAACCACGTTCCAGCTTTCTCCAGAGCTATTGCTTTTATTTGACTGGAGTAATATAAACCATGTAAGGTGGCTATCACATTGACTTACTTTCTTCCTTTACTTGTGTACAAATATAATTTGGCACACAGTACCTCAACAGATCTATATTCTTATCCTTCCGAACAAAATCACATAAAATCCTTTTCCTCTGTCACAATCAAGGCAAACGTCATTCCATATGTTTGGCATATTATATTGCTCCTTTCTTCAGATTCTTCCTAAAGGACCATCTCATCTTTACGCTATATATGTCATTGAAATGGCTGAAAGTATAGTCAGTCATATATCAACATGCTAGTCGACAGTTTTATAGCTACAATTTAAACCAGACGGACACGCAGTTGTTGAACTTATTAAGTAATCAAATCCTGGGAAGCTAAGCAGTTATTTTCGGCAGAATGGGAATATAAGGAATTAGGGATATTAAGATATATCTTCTTTAACAAAATTATTTTTCCCAACTTCTTACTTAAAATTTAAAAAATAATTAGTAAGACAAGTTGTCTTCTTAGGTCCACCATACTTTAAGCAAGCACCTAGCATATTTTGATAAAATGCTATACCAAGGAAGGACCTAAAAATGAAACTTTGGTCAGTGGTAGATATAAAATGATAAGGAATCCAAATATTACCTTTATAAATTGAATCTAAGGACCACCACTTACAACAGAATATCCATCCGCATTTCCCCAAGTCTCTCTCATCCTATGATTACATTCCTGACTCCCACTATATTTACATCTTGTAATATTTTATGCAGTTTAACTCCTATATCGATACAAGATAAACAAATAACACTATTAGATCACTAAAGATAGTTAACTACAAGTAATCATTTATAAAAATGGTATTAATAAATCGAAAACTAAAAATGTTACCTACACAACATGTTAAATTTCACTAATCATGTAAAAATTTCTTTACAGTCAGTTAATCCTAATTTATGTTATTATTCTGTATTGTTGTAATAAACAATTAAACTTTCTGTAAAAACAAAATAGAAAGTTAGTAATACTTGTTTAACGAAATAGATTCTGGAAAACAAAAAATAGTATAGGAATAAATCGAACACACTAAATACACAGTGTGTCCTTAAGGAAATTATTCCCCTCAAGTACCCGAGATGCTGGAATATATCCTCTCAGGATAGAACGATTTAACTCACCAGTGTATTGGTACCAAAACTCTGATGAATTGCGAACCACTCAATGGTCGTAAAACACACTGGAAAAATATTGTGCAGAAGAAGAAGAAGAAGAAGCTCAGAAAATTTCGTGAGTAAAGATTCTGGGATTCAAGTTTCTGAAAAGGTTTGCAACCTTTCAGAAACAGCTATGGCTGTTGGAAAAGGGGTGTTTGAAATATTGCGGGAAAAATATATTTAAAATAATCCGGGAAAGAAAACGGGCCTGACCGAACCGGGTCGCGGGTCATGGGTTATTCCGGATTGAATTTTTCGTTAATTATTTAATTAATTAATTAATTAATTGATCAATCAATCAATCTTTGACCAAATCCGAAGCCGAAGCCGAAGCCGAGCCGAGCGAGCGACGATGACGACGGCGCGAGGCTTGCCTTTTTTCTTAACTCTTTAAGAGCTGGAAGAAGAGCAATTCTATATATACCCATCAAAAGCCTTTTCTTTCTCCGATATGGGACAATGTCCCTTTCCCAAGGGAAATTCAAAAATTTTATTTTCCCTCCATTTCTCATTCACCTTCTTTAAGCTACACAAGCTTAAAATCCCAACAATCCCCCACATGAATGGGGAATAGCTATAAAATAAAGGAATGCACGGATGCGTGTGTGTTTTACATGCAGAATTAATTGCATCTGGATAAGTAGATTTCCCTTTGAACTTTCCGTAGTGAACTTATATCGG
>AWOL01S0049138.1:0-15071 GCA_000715115.1 Nicotiana otophora | reverse complement strand
CAGATAGCATGAGGAAAGTACATCTCTATGCCTACATGTAATTATGCAGGTGAAATCATGAATGTCACCAAAATCCGGTAGCATGAGGAAATGCATCTCTATGCATGTATCTCAAGTACGCATGTCACATGCAATGCATCTCAGTGATGAACTCATGTACTCACACTCTCAGGGTACTCAATCTCATTGTCTTGTATTCTCACTCACCATGCTCAATACTCAACACACTCAGTCACTCGGTACTGTACATGGCAGATCCAGCCCAAACATAAATAAATCTAGGGCAGATCCAACCCAATCCATAGCAACTGCGCCCACTGTGGATGTGCAGACTCTGGAGGGGCCGATCCAGTCCAAGCGCTATAATAAGCCAAATCCTGGCATGAATCAATAAAGCATGTTGCAGCGTGCAACCCGATCCCATAAATATCACTCATAACATGCCCTCGGCCTCACTCAGTCATCAATCTCTCCAGTCTCTCGGGCTCACAAGAATCATGATAATCAGCCCAAACATTGATGATATGATGTATGAATATAGGACAACAGAGACTGAGTTATGATATGCAAATAATAGTTGTGTCCGAGTATAAATTTCAAATTAAGCAATTAATTCAATATGTAACACGACCTCTATGAGTCCCAACAGTACCAGCATTTGGCCTAAGCATGATTTTTAATACAGATCACAATTCAATTACTCTAGCACGTCGAGATTTTAAGGTTACACATAAGATTAGGTAACTACACAATACCACATAAATAACTGAGTCACAATTCATAAGGTGTACGCTCGTCACCTAGCATGTGTGTCACCTCAACACTAAACACATAACACACATATTCAGGGGTTCATACCCTCAACACCAAGTTTAGAAGTGTTACTTACCTCGAACAAGCAAAATCCAACACCGAGCAAGACAAACGATGCTCCAAAAATGCCACCCCCTCCCCCCCGCGTACTGACCTCTGAACACCTTGAAACTAGTCAAAAGCAATTTGAATACACCAAATAATGCCCAAGGAAATGAATTCCAAATGATAAAGGTCGAATCTTTAATCGAAAGCCCAAAATTGACCAAAAGTTAAACCCGGGCCCGCACCTCGGAACTCGATAAAACTTACAAAATCCGATAACTCATTCAATTACGAGTCCAACCATACTAGTTTCACTCAAATCCGACTTCAAATCGATGTTCAAAACCCTAAAGTTCACTTTATGAAACTTTAGACAAAACCCTCCAATTTTCTCTATAAAATCATCAACCAATTGCCAAAAAATGAAGATAGATTCACGAAATATAATCAAAATCGAGTATAGAATACTTACTCCAATCCTTGTGATGAAATTTGCCTCCAAAATTGCCCAAATGCGAGCTCCCCAACTCAAAATGTGAATAAAATAGCCAAGCCCTCGATATATAGCTTCTGCCCAGGTATCGTCGCATATGCGACCCACTTAGCTGCTTTTGCGGCAAAAATTTCGCTCTTGCGAATAACCACTGGTAGCCTGCCCTCCCTCGCACCTGTGGCAGAAAGTCTGTTTTTGCAATCATGTATGTGCGAGTCAAAAATGCGCTTTTGCACTGCCATCGCCTTTGCGTTCCCAGCACAGCATCTGCGATCACGCAGGTGCGGAAAATAGCCTCGCACTTGCGACACTGCCCTGATCTTGCCATGTCGCTTCTGCGGCCACCACCTCGCTTGTGCAACGTCACACCTGCGCCTAACATTCCGCATGTGCGATCACACCAGGACTACTCAAAAATCAGACTTAACAAAATTTCCAAAACGACCCGAATCATGCCTGAAACTCTTCCGAGCCTCTCGGGACCCCGTCTGAATATACCAACTAGTCCCATATCATAATACGAACTTACTCGAGGCCTCAAATCACACATAACAATATTGAAATGATGAATCGCACCTCAATTCAAACATGAATGAACTTTGAACTTCTAACTTCCAAAACTCGTGCCGAAACATATCAAATCAACCCGGAATGAACTCAAATTTTGTACACAAGTCCGAAATGACATAACGAAGCTATTCCAATTCTCGAAACCACAATCCAAATCTGATATCATCAAAGTCAACTCTCGGTCAAACTTATGAACTTTCAAAACCTTCAAATTTCCAACTGTCGCCAATTAGCGCCGAAACCTTCTAGAAATATCCAAATGCAAATCCGGGCATACGCTCGAGTCCCAAATCACCATCCGGACCTAACGAAACCATCAAAACTTCAACCCGAGGTCAAATACTAAAAAGTCAAACTTGGTGAACTCTTCCAACTTTAAAGCTTCAATCATGAAATTCATTCTTTCAAATCAATTCCGAATAACCTGAAAACCAAAACCGACGATTCACACAAGTCATAATACATCATGCGATGCTTCTCAAGACTTCAAATAGCTGAACGGAATGCAAATGCTCAAAACGACCGGTCGGGTCGTTACACGCGTGCAACCCATAATTACGTGTATAAATTTTTTAAAACTAAATAACTATTATTAAAATATTTTTGAGTTATAAAATGAAAATTAAAGAAAAAATTTAAAGTTATAGAACCAATAAAGTTGATACATGATCCACCATGTGTTGTACACTATTTATCCTTAGTACATGGAACATCTTGTTTACGAATTTCTTTCATCTTACTCGTGCTATATTAATCTCCATGTATATGTTGGCTCGGAAATGTTGTCAAAATTGAAGGTGTTTGTTCTTATACATAGTCGACAAACAAAAAGATAAAAGAAAAAATATACATACACATAGAATTACAATGTGTAACTTAAAATAAATCTTTTTTGCTGGAATCAAGCGAAGAGACAAAACATTTGCAAATTATGAATTAAATAGGAAAAATTACTGGGGTGAGAAAACCATATAGTATCTAACATATTTTGGATTTATATATTCAATTAGATGTAACAAATTTACTTTCACATGAAAAATGATGACTGAATTTAACAGTTGCTTGTTTATGGTATGTGTTTAACCTGAACTTGTAAACTAATATGACGATCCAACAATACATAGATTTAACTTGAGAATTAAATGACGAATTACCTTTATTTTCATTGAACAAAACTTGCAAGCCAAGTTTGTTGATGGCGGAAAAAGTTAGTTGACAATGAGCCTCTTGACTACCGTGTGGCAATTGGTATATATCATGAGGAATGTTGGTAGAAATTGACATCCCTAGAAGGAAAGTAGGAATCGGAAGGCAAAAAAGATCTGCATTAAAACAATAAGCAGTTAAGCACTTCATTTTTTTCATATAAAAAGAGACGAAGGAAACATGAATGTGGCTCTTTGTAACTGCTACTATGAGATTACTTGTAATAGTAGTCTCTTCAATTGCTCCTAATTTCAGATTATTTGGACTTAGACTTGTAATTTATCAAAGTGCCTTTACAGGTATTTGTTAAATATTTACTTTTTTGTACAAAACTATTATAGGAACAATGTGTTATTAAAGGGTAAATATGTGCTTCAGCTTTTAATGGGTATTTTAATGGGCATTATAGGACATTTGATGTTCCCGCTTATAATATAGTATGATCTATATTACATTAAAGTCCATCAGCGAAATGGCGTTTGCCTTTTTTTTATTCTTCATAAGTGTATCCTAAGTATGAGTGTTTACCGGATNCTATTATAGGAACAATGTGTTATTAAAGGGTAAATATGTGCTTCAGCTTTTAATGGGTATTTTAGTAATTCAAGTTTGACATTTGATGTTCCCGCTTATAATATAGTATGATCTATATTACATTAAAGTCCATCAGCGAAATGGCGTTTGCCTTTTTTTTTATTCTTCATAAGTGTATCCTAAGTATGAGTGTTTACCGGATGTACTGGTCCGGGCTGGATGGAAAAAAAATAGCCCGTCCGATTTAGGTGGCGGGCTAGTTAGTGGGCTAGGGGACCGGGTAGGTAGTGGGCTGGGAATTTTTGGGTTTAGTTGGGCCCGTCCGGATTCGGGCTTATCCGGTTTGAACTGGGCAGGGTTTTTTTAAGTGTATTATTATTTTTTGTTCAATGTAATTGATACTTTAGTGTTTACAAACTTCTAAATTATAAAATAAGTATTTTAAGACATAAAATTAAACATTTAAAGTTTTAAATTTGAAAATTTGAAATTAAGTGCTAATATTTAATAAGACGAATATGTAAGGATAAAGCTTCAAAGGGTTTCATTTCATTGCATAATAATACTTCAAATAAAACTTGCAAGTTCTATTTCGAATTTTTTATTTTTGAACTTGAAAATTAAAAGTTTACAACAATTATAAAAAATAAAAAGAGTACATCACATGATTTGCATCATTTTTGTAAGTTCTTCCATATCAACATGAGGTTCTTGGTTGCCAGCATTGCTTGAATCGGAACCATAAACCATTATATCTCCAATTTCTTGGTCCTCCGGTTCATCTTCACGTCCTTGATTTCGCCTTTTCTAATCTTATCCAATCTCTGAAGCACACTAAAACTTCTAAAGCGTTACTACCCAATGAGTGACGGGTATCTCCTAGCTACTACATTCTTGGCTAAATGCGCTCTCTGATGCAACTATTGAAATCGGTACGTTTAGCACATCTCAAGCTATAGCCGAAAGAACAAGAAATTGATTTGAGTTGCTCTTCCACCAAGTCAGCGGTAAAAATTTTTTTATGCGGGACTCTGTTGCCTTTTGCAAGTAGAATTGGTTCATCAATATTCCTGCTATTAGGTTGTTGATGCTCACTTAGTGTAGATCAAATTAAATAATCTTCAACACTGTCATCTTCCTCCATAGCACTGGATGCGGATGTAGATGTAGAAACCGAACTTCAAGGAATATTTGCATTTGCATCTACAACAGAAGAAGCATCAATAATGTTAGCATACTAATTATATAAAGCTTGTAAATATTTGCGTAGATCAGAAATACAAGTGTCAAAATCAGGGTTTTAGTTGGTCCAATATCCATATAGACATATAAAGCATTGATTAATTGGAGACAAGTAGCCATCTTGATAGAAGGATTTAAAATAACACAAATTAAGTAAATAGGATGAATAAGATAGAAATATTTCTTAAACTTTTAGAGCATAGATTCAATAGCAGAAATATATCATTCTTTCTTCTTGAAATTATGGAGTAAAAGAGAAATTTGAGCTATATGTACTAAACCATTTGTAATAGTAGGATAATAAGCTCTAGAAAACTCAAGTGTAGCTAAAACAGTCATTTTAGCTAATTCTTCCCAGTCTTTTAATATATCATATTTACCTAATAATTCAGTACCTGGGTTAAGTTTTTGTTTGCCAGATTGTTCATCAGCACCTTATACAATAGGGTGGTTATCTATCATATGCCTACGAAGTTGACCCGTTCCCCCTTGTTTACCCACGGTCTCATGTTTATAAACTTCATGAAAAATATTACATCTTACATAATTCTTATCTTCTTCTAGTCTAGTAAGAAATTTCCAACACTTACTTCTCAATCGCCGATTCTTCTTAATAGGGAGAGGAGGCCTACCATACTATCACCACCTCTAGTAGTTTGACTAGCTGTCACGACCCCAATTTCCCTCCGTAGGATGTCATGACGGCACCTAGTCTCTAAGACTAGGTAAGCCTAATACCTACTAAATTGCTAGAAGAATTCAACCATCAACGATAAATACGAAATAGAAATCTTTATACATAACTTACAATTCCTAACACTGGTAGTACAACTCATAATCTCTACTGAGTTTGCTAGAAAAATCTCTAAATACAACTATTCGGAATGGAATTAAACAGTACAATAAAAATATCAGAAGGTGACTCTGAGGCCTGCGAACGCAACGATAGGTTTACCTTGAGTCTCCACAGCTCGACCAGCTAGCTAATAATCAACAACAACCGTGGCACCTGGATCTGCACAAAAATATGCAGAAGAGTAGTATGAGTACACCACAATGGTACCTAGTAAGTATCAAGACTAACCTCAGTGGAGTAGTGGCGAGGGACAGTCAAGACACTTACCAAACTAAACAACCTGAACAAGTATGTAGATGAACTAACAGAGGAACAATATTAATATAAAGCTAAGCAGGATAAGGAATACAAAATAATACTTGCAATGATACACTAGTAACAACAATATTCAACAGGAAGCAGTCAGGTAATAATGTTGTAGACTAATTGATCACAGTCTAAGTCCGGAGAAACCAAATAAAGGGGAAAACCAGCAGCAACTTAATAAGAACAACCGCTTTCATACTAGATTTGTTCAAGCATTTCCACGAGGTATCGAACCTCGTATCCACACCTCACGGGTCCCAATTCATGAACCCTAATCACTTGGCATCTTGTTCCCACATTGAAACTCATAACCGCACGGACAACTCACGTGCCAATAGAACAATCCTCACACAGAAGGCAAGACGACAAGAGTACGTATAATGGTTAATGACGTCCGGATTTACCTTTTAAAACTGATATGGTTGATTTAACTTCATGTATGCTTGCGCAAGTGTTCTACCATAATTCCAGTCAATAAATAAGAGTAGAGACAATGAATGACACATAAGAAACGATCACCATGAAATGTACAGTGTAATAAAAACAGCAATGAAGTTTGAAGCAGTGACCAGCACAACAAGATTAGCTACATAGAACTAAAAAAATAGTGCAACGCGGAGGAAAATAATTAATAGTATGCTAAGGAAAATAACAATCAAAGACAAGTGCACAAAAAAGGGGAAATGACAACAAGAGCCCTCCCGAGGTACCGCCTCGTAGTTTCAAATCCTAAAATGAATCACAACTTTCCTTATATCACCGCGGGAACCTTTATATTTAGTTTTGAAAATCATTTTCCCGAAATAGCTTCCCACATTTTAGCCCACCTTTTCACATCGCATGGCTTCTAGTAGTTCCCCTACTAGCCACACATTTTATGCCCACCTTATCTCACCGCATGCGTTTCAACACCCAAATCTTAACCACCGCATGTATATCAATAATAACAACAACATAACAAAAACCTCATGTAACACAATAACAACCGCACGATAAAAACCTCGTGCAAACACAATAACAACCGCATGGTAGAAACCTCGTGCAAACACATAACCATTTTCTCAAGACAACATGTATGCAAAAACATAACAACTAGAATAAATGACTTTCACAATATGTGCCCACATGCCATAACATTTCCTCAAAGTAGTTGCAATATCACATCCACGTATAGCCCCCGGCTCAACAACACTGAATACAACAACAATAACACGAGAATACGACAAGTAAATCAACGCAAGAACTTTAGAAGACAAAGAAACAGAAGAACGAACTCACAGAGAAAGACACAACAGGGAAATAATAGTCTCAACAAGAATAGTTCAACAAGGAAGAGGTAATGTGTAACAATGATTCCACGAAAGTGCAATTCGACAACAAGAGAGATAACATGAATCAATGACCCCGAATAAGAATACGTCAACAATGAAAGGGCTAACAAACTTCCATTAAGGCTAAGCAATTATAGAAGAGATAATAATGATTTCAATTAAGGTTAAGCAATTAAGTAAGAGATAATAATGATTTTAATTAAGTTTAAGCAATTACGGAAAGATAACATGACGATAAAAGAGGCAGCAACTTCAGTTAAGGCACATAAGAGTTTAAGTGGCAATAAAGGTAAAATATGAAGCAATTAATTCCAATTAAGACGCGTAAGGGTGAATTTAGTAAATGGGGGATTTAACATGACAAACAACTTCATATCTAATGAACATACAAACTTAAGAGCCCTAAACAGTCAAATTTTCACAAATAAGCCCGAGCACGTACTCGTCACCTCGCATACACGGCCTTCACATGACACAATTAGCACCAAAGACTCAATCCTAAGGGGTAGTTCCCCCCTCCCTCCCCCCACAAAGTTAGGCAAGATACTTACCTCAAAGAAGCTAGACCATTACTCTAAAATGACCTTTTCGCGTGAAACAACCTCCGGACGGCTCAAATCTAACCAAAATAACTTCAATTCATAAGTAAAACTCATAAAAAATAATTTCGGATAATAAAGGTTCCATTTTTAATTAAAACCCAAAAGGTAACCCTCGGGCCCGCACCTTAGAACCTGATAAAATTCACAAAACCTGAACACCCATTTCGATACGAGTTCAACCATACCAAAATTAATAAATTTCGACAACAATTCGACCTCCAAATCTTCATTTTCGGAAGATTTCACAATTTTTCTCAATTTCTTCAATTAAATTCAAAATAAATGATGAATATAACCATGGATTTATGAAATATAATCACTTTCGGATATAGAATACTTACCCAAGATGAACTCGTGAAGAACTCCTCCATAATCGCTCAAAACCGAGCTCAAAAAATCCAAAACGAAAATGGAGAAATGGCCACATTCGATCCTTATGTTTCTGCTTAGTTTCGCACATGCGGACAGATTTGTGCGCCTGCGAGCTCATTTCTACGAGAAAAATCTCGCACTTGCGGTGACCACGCAACAACCCTCTCTCACACTTGCGCCATTTCTTCCACTCCTGTGCAAATCGCAGGTGCGAGCCTCATTGCGCATCTGCGATGTTAGCCTCTTATGCGCCCTAAATTTCCGCACCTGCGGAGCCTCTCCAGCCAGCCTTCCCATATTGCTTCTGTGACGAATTGCCATGCTTCCGCGAGCATGCACCTGCAGTCCTTCATGCGCAGGTGCTAAGGCATCAGCAACCAGAATTTCTAGCAGCTTCAACAAGGCTCCAAACGATCCGAACCCCATCCGAAATTCATCCGAGCTACTCGGAACCTCATCCGAATATACCAATAAGTCCCGTAACATAACACAAACCTACTTGACGTCTTAAATCACATCAAACAATGCCGAAATTATAAATTGCACCTCGAATCAGACTTGTGAATTTTCAAATTTTCAAATTCTATATCATGTGCCAAAACATATCAAATTAATCCGGAATGACTTTAAATTTTGCATACGAGTCATAATTAACATAATGGAGCTGTTCCAATTTTCGAAATCGATATCCGAACCCGATATCAATCAAGTCAACCTTTGGTCAAATTTATAAATATTGCAAATCTCCAACTCTTCCAACTTTTGCCAAAATGCGTTGAATTTCCCTACGACTTCCAAATCCAAAAACGGACATACGCCTAAGTCCTAAACCACCATACGAAGCTATTGCAACCATAAAAATTCTATTCCGGAGTCGTTTGCTCAAAGGTCAAACTCTGGTCAACTCTTTTCATTTAAGCTTCAAAAATAAGAATTGTTCTTTCAATTAAATCCCGAATCACCTGAAAACCAATCTCTACCACACACACAAGTCATAATATACATTACGAAGCTTCTCGAGACCTTAAGCCGCCGAACGAGGCGCTAATTCCCAAAACGACCGGTCGGGTCATTACACTAGTAGTAGCAGGTGTAGTTGGTGATATTTGATAATTGATAATACCACACTTCACTTGATAATTATAATTTTGTAGTGGTTATCGTAAATAAAATTGATAAAACTTGAAATAATAATTAATTGAGAGCAGTTCAGTTGTAAGAACTCGACCGATTATTTTGAGCTCTAGCACGCAGTTTGGCGGTTTGATAGCTTTACTTCATGTATTATGACTTGTACGTGTGGTCAGAATTGAATTTCGGGAAGTTCAAAGTTGATTTGGAAAGAAAATTCTAATTTCGAAAGTTTTGAGTTGGAAGAATTGACTAAGGTTTGATGTTTGAGTTAACAACCTCAGAATCAGGATTTGAAGGTCCTAATAGGTTTGTATGATGATTTTGGACTTGGGCGCATGTACGGGTTGAGTACCAGGTGGTCCGGGAGCATTTCAACGCTTATTGTGGAAAGTTGGCATTTGGAAGGCTTTAGAATTTGCTAAGTTTGGTTTGAAGTGGACTTTGGTTTTATCGATGTCCATTTGATGTTTCGAGCCTTGAAATAGGTTCGTATCGTGATTTGTGACTTGCACGCGAAGTTTGGCGTCATTCCGGAAAGTTCTGGTATAGTTCGAACGCGTTCATCGAAATTTGAAAGTTTAAAGAAGGATTTCGATCATCGATTTGTAATTTTGATGTTGTTTGATGTGATTCAAGGTTTCGACTAAGTCTATATCGTATTATGGGATGTGTTGGTATGTTTGGACAGGGTCCCGGGGACCTAGGGTGCGGATCATATTGGAAACGGATCGAGTTTGGACTGGCACTTGTCATTTTTTGAGTTGTTAAGGTAGAATACAAGATCGAGAAATTCATATTTTAAAAGAAATATTTAGAAGATTATGTAACTTACAAATTTACCCCACTATCGTTGTGCACTTCATATATGTTATAAATTATTATATTATTTTATTGGACCTCTAGTAAGTGTCGATGTCGACCCCTCGTCACTACTTCTCCGGGGTTAGGCTAGATACTTACTGGTTACTCGTTGATTTACTTACTCATGCTGCACATCTGCACTAAATGTGCAGGATCTGACAAGTTCATTTGGTGATCATCTTAGCGCGTAGGCGCATTTGTTGAGGAAACTTTATGTGAGTTGCAATATAGGCTACGCATCGCAGTCCACTGAGTCTCCATCGTACTATTTATTTTATCCCGTCTTATTTATATTCTGGACAGATGTTATATTAGTATTGTACTCCTTAGAAAATGCTCATGCACATGTGACACCGGGTTTTGGGGTTATACTAGTTGATGCTTATGGTTTCATATATTATAATCGCCTTTCATTTCTTTTATAAATTACAAATGTTGTACGTTCACGTGATTTATAAGTGTAAATCTCCTTTTCTTATTAAAATTTGTGATTTCGAAAGTAATAAAATGGGTAATTAAATTGATAAATCAATGTTGGCCTGCCTGACGGCGGCGTTAGGCGCCATCATGACCTATAGAAGATTTTGGGCCGTGACAGCTTGGTATTAGAGTGCTAGGTTTACTTAGGTCTCACTAGTCATGAGCAAGTCTATTAGAGTCTTGCGGATCGGTATGGAGACGTCTGTACTTATTTTTGAGAGGCTACAGGGCTGTTATGAGCACTTCCCTTCTTGATTCCTCTTCATACGATTTGATCCTATTAGAGCTTATGCCTTTATTTCCTTCCTACTCAATCTTATGCGATGTGGAGTGCTTGTTATCAATTAGGCATTGAGGAGTTGTAATGGTACTACAGATGTTGTGCAGGATGTTTTTCCCTGCGTACTCAAGCGAGTCATTATCGTCATCTTGTGGAAGGGGGTTATGCTGTTCCATGCCATGTATCAGTATTGCCTATGGTTTTGAGGCTACGTGCAGATTGCTATGATGTTCATGCGTTGTTATTGCACAGTGTTAGTGAAATGGTAGGGTGTTTGTCTATGTGTCTAGGCAGTGAATGACTTGAAAGGAGGATTTCTTGGTGCATGATTTAGAGTTCGGCATTTAATTCCAGCGGAGGAAAGGCAATCAGACTATGGATGTTCAAGCCTTGGCTAGTGACGTGACAAGTCTTGATATTTTCGGGCGTGGTAGAATTCTCATTTGTGATGTGGTGTCGTCGTCCTTGTTGGAACGCATTAAAGTTCGCTGGTGTTATGGTCTTCTTCGATTTGCCTTCGGGACATGATATTGGGAAGTGGCGCCTAAGAAGCGGTTGTCAGAGATAGCGGAGTGTAATAGTTTCAGAATCGAATTAGTGTTTCCAGTGTTGATTGCTCGAGAACAAAGATCTTCTAGGAGGTTGGGAGTTGGTAGCGATTTATCAATTCAGGTGCTACGGGTATGGTTTAGATTTAAGGCAACATTTGGGCAGAGAATTATGAGGGAGGACATGGCGGGAGGTGTCTCGCGGTGGTTGAATTACTAGCAGGTCAAGTATGAAAAGAAGAGGTCGAGCAGTTACTTAAACAAGATGGTTTAACCGAATTGAGAGTGGCGGAGTAGCATGTAGATTTTGTGGTAGGATAGCCACATGCCTTGAGAAAGTTCAGAGTGATTTGGGAGTCATGGTGGAAAGTGACTAGGTCTACGGACCTTATTTGAAATAGTGGCTACTGCACTAAGGAAGATCGAATATGGCAGAAAGGAGTTGCTGGAAATGAAGAGGGGTGTGAAAACTTGATTAACGTTGGGATGCAACATGACTTCGAATTTGGAATTTATTGTCGGACTTTTAGTTGATGTCAACGGGGAATGAACAGACTTGTACATCTGGTGGATGAGCACGGGCTCAGGAGGGTTTACTGATTTCGTGGTAGTTGTACCCAGTGCATCGTCATTGGGAGATGTCGGTATGGAATTCCACAGGTGAGCTATCTCATGTGGACAGGTCTGCGGTTGTATGATTTTGATGAAGCTTCTACGAAGAGTTCTACTTACTATCCAGCGAGAGGTCGAATAGGAAATTGTGGCTAATAATTCGGGATGTTTTATGAAAAGTTTAACAGGAGGTTTCGAGAATTTGGTGGGTTAACGATGCGAGATCATGGCGATTGAGAAGGAGGAATCTTTGTGGGTTCTAGATTTTTATGATTGTATCTTAAAGCTAAGTGGAGGAGCCCACCGTCTACGATTGGATCGCGTAGTTGTCTGCTTGTGCGGTTTTTGGTTATCAATGTATTGGTGGGTTATTATGACTAAGTAAAGAAAACATCAGGGGTAATTTGAGCAAAGAAATTGATAAATGTGTGTTATACTTAGCCTTATTGGTTTGTGTGTAGTTTTGGGAAGACCTAGAGTTTGTGCTACTTGTGGATGTGATGTACAAGGAAAAGAATTCAGCTGGTTGTTTTTGAGAGGGTGTTTATCTGATAGCAGCGAGTTGGAGTTTGATTATATTCGGGACCAGATCAGAGTGGGTAACTCTCAACAACAGTCCTAGTAGGTTCAAGAATTAACGTGTAGAGCCTAAGGATTTCGGGTCTGCTGTGTGGTTAAGGAGTGAGTTTTCGCAGTGGATGAAGAACGGGACTTGGAATGTTTAATGTTATCATCGGGTATGTGGTGCAGTATTAGAGGAAAGAGAGAAATAGCTTCGGATTCGCGGAAGGTCTTGCATAATGGGTGTACCAGTTGGAGATGCTATTGTGCGCTTGAGAAGGGTATGAGATGATTTATGGGTATTGAGACGATGTGGTCTCGCGATTCGGGTCACTTGGGATGAGTGCAGATTGAGTTCGTTATGTTGTGAATGGAGCTATTATTATTTCTAAGATAGGTCACGAGTAAATTGAAAGACGTTGCATCGGTTTGTAATGGTTGAATCAGCATGATTGTGGCAATGATCTGTTCCTTCGGTGTGTGAAGTTATACACGTGGTTTGTTGTTGTACGTGCGGGCTTGACAACCACCATAACTTGATTGATATGGGAGGTATTTGATTCAAATGGCCTTGTTGTCTAAATGGATTCCAGAAAAGTCATGGCGATTTAGATCATGACTTGAGGTTTGTATTTTCTATGATTTGGGAATTCAGTTGCGTGTTGCATTGGTTCTTCTGAAATGAGCTAAGTGAAAGGTTTCTAGCCAATTAAGTATTTATTCTACTAGTAGCTCAAGGGTTAGGGTGAATACTTGTATTATCGTGTAGCGACATGATAGGTGCAGTGAGCGGCATGGGAATTTGAAAGTTGAGGATCAAGGTTGCGGTTCAGTGTTGACAAGAATGTCACGAGCTCGGATGAGCCGGGAAGAATTCAGATGTTCAGAGTAAGCTGGCATTTTCTTTAGTGTCACCTGAGAACGACATTCTGTGTAAGAGGTTTTGTGTATTGATTTGTGGATTCTTGATTTGCTTTACAGAATTAGTATGGTTGGTGGTATGGATGTGCGAACTTTGCTACCTGGGCAGAAGGTCGTGGGAGCGTACCCCATGGGGAAGTTTGTATGAGTATGACATGTTAGTCACCTGATTGTTAAAGATTGAAACCAAGTACGAAAATTTTTGGTACTATCATTAATGTGAGAGTTTATGCCTCGAAGGTGCTCTATTCCCTTGGTTGTGAACTGTGGGAGTTGGTCCGGAGTGGACGGATACTTGTGTGTGTCATGTATGGGACCATTGTGGATCCTTGGAAGGTTATTGGCCCAGTATGGTATGATCAGAACCGGTTTGAGGTCCGTTGGTGGGTCTAATGTGAATGTGTGATTTACGTCAGGTCGGATGTGTTCATTCGTCATAACATTGCTTACGGAGGAGTCGTCGTCATTGGATGTTATTCCCGTCGTCATCTATTCCATGTAAATCTCTGTTATGCCATGTGGGTTGTGAGGCTGCTTGATTATTCGCACGTGTGTTGAGGTCCTGATGTTTGGCCAAAAATGCATATATTTAAACGTTGTTGCCTTACATTCTAGTACTTTTAATCAATTTCTGAGTATTAATTATATTACATTGTGCTTAATATTATATTTCAACTATGTAGGAATAAAGTGGTGTGAAGATGACGAGAAGTTTGGAGCAAAATTGAATAAAATGAAAGAAAAAGAAAGAAAATTAAAAGAATAAAAAAAAGGGGACACTCTTTGGTGTTCGTCCCCCAAATAAAAGACAAAAAAGCAAAGGAAAAACATTCCAAGCAAAGAATTAAAGAAGGAAAAGAAAACGTACATGGCAGCAAAGAAAGAATTGGAGGCGGAAAACATACTGGTTTCTGCGTCAGGGCCATCGCTAGGCGCTGGTCTGGATGCTACGGTTGCGGGATTTTCCTAATTCATTCGGGACAAAGTATTTCGGCCCTACACTACTCCAACTCGTATAAAAGGGGTCCTAAACCTAATTTGGAGGATATCTAACATACTTTGAAGGTGAATTCACGTGAAGGAACACACACCACACTTGGAGGCAGCTTCCAACTAGTTTATCTTCTCTTCCCTTTCTTTAATCTCATAGTTTATTAGTTCTAGAGTTTTGGGTGCTACATGAATGTTGTAGTTTGAAACTTGAATTATTGTATCATATTGGTTTATTTATTCAATCTTATGCTTAATTATTTGATTGTTTGATCACCAATTAAATACTATCTACGAATCTAGGATTGAACTCG
>AWOL01S0049132.1:15604-35767 GCA_000715115.1 Nicotiana otophora | reverse complement strand
CCACTATATATATATATATATGCGCTCCGGTTGAGGAGAAATTTGCTAGTTAAGAGCTTGAGTTTATTGTAAGGAGGATAATTGTACAACATTTTTCCACTTGTTTATTTCATTTATTTACCTTGCCTCGTATTTGCTCACCTCTTACTGTACTTGATATTATTGGACCACTAGTGAGTTACGTTATCAACCCCTCGTCACTACTTCTCCGGGGTTAGGCTTGATACTTACGGGGTACAAGTTAATTACATACTCATACTACACTTGCTGCACATTTTTGTGCAGGTACATATGTGACTAGTGGCCTCGTGAGAGCAGAGGCATGTATGCATACGGGGACATACGTGAGCTGAATCCATATTATGACCCGCAACCAACAGAGTCTCCTTCAGAGTTATTTGTATTTTTTTTCCTGTCTAAGTTGTATTCCGGACTGATGTTGTACTTTATTTTTACTTCTTAGTTGATGCTAATGCACTTGTGACACCGGGTTTTGGGGTGATTATGGGTTGTTATATATTGAAATTATCTCATGAGTCATAAGCGAGTCTAGTAGATTCTTGCAGATCGGTACGGAGATGTCTGTATGTATCTTTGAGAGGCTACAAGGCTGTTAGGAGCACTTCCCTTCTTGATTCCTCATCGTGCGAATTGATTCTTTTGAGGCTTGTACTTTTATATCTTTCCTATTCAATCTTATGCGATGTGAAGTGCTTGTTATAGATTACGAATCGAGGAATTGTCATGGTACTACAAAGGTGGTACATGATGTCTCTGCATGTGTGTTTGATTGGGCTATTACCGTCGCCTTGCAGAAGGTCGTCCTGTCATTTCAGCTCAGCATCAGTATTTCCTATGGTTTTGAGATTTGGCATTGATTGTTATAATGATTCGTGCATTGTTATCGCACTGTGATTGTATAATGGTAGGATGGTTGTCTATGCGTCGAGGCAGTGAATGACATGAAAGGAGGTTTTAATCAGTGCATGATTCAGAGGCTCAGTGTTTTATTTCCATCGGAGGAAAGGAAATCGGACTATGAATGTTTGGGTTGATGGAGAGACGAGACTTGGTATTTTGAGCGTGGTGGAATTTTCATATGTGATGTGGTGTCGCCATCCTTGATTGAACGTGTTAAGCTCGCTGGTGTTATGGTCTTCTTCAAATTGCCTTCGGGGCAGGGTGTTGTGAAATGGCGCCTGAGATGCTGTTGTCTGAGATAACAGAGTGTAGCGGTTTTGGAAATCGAATTGGTACTTCTAGTATTGATGGCTCTAGAAAGATGATCTTCTAAGAGGTTTAGAGTTGGTGGCGACTCATGTGTTCGGATATTACAGAGATGGATTCAGGTTTGGAGCAATAATTGGGAAGTGAAGGATGAGGAAATACACGTGGGAGGTGTCTAGCAGTGGTTGAATTGATAGGAGGTCAAGTGTGAAAAGTAGAAGTCGAGGGGTTGCTTAAAGAAGAGAGTTTGACCAAAGTGGGAGAGTGGCAGAGTGGCATATGGGTTTCGTGGTAGGATAGCCACATGCCTTGAGGAAAGCTTAGATCAATTTAGGAATCCTAATGGGCAGTGACTAGGACCATGGATTGTATTTGGATGCAACATGACTTTGAGTTTGGAATACGTTGTTAGACTTTTTGCTGATGTCAATATGGAAGAAGGAACCTCAACGGGTCCTAGGGTTATGTAATTGTAACTTCAAGCTAAGTGGGATAGTCCCACCGTCTATGATTGGATTGCGTAGTTGTCCACTTGTGTGGTTTATGGTTATCGGTGTATTAGGGAGGGGTTATTATGACTAAGGAAATAAAACATCAATGGTAATTTGAGCAAAGTATTTGAGGAATGTGTGCTATCTTTGACCTTATCGGTTCATGTTCAGGTTTTGGGAAGACCCGGAGTTTATGCTTTGTGTGGATGTGATGTATAAGGAGAGGAATTTAGCTGTTTGCTTATTTGAGAGTGTGTTCATGTGCTAGCAGGGCCTTGGAGTTTGATCACATCCGGGGACAAGTCAGAGTGGGTAACTCTCAACAATGGTCCTAGTAGGTTCAAAATTTAAGGTGCGGTGCCTAAGGATTTCGAGTTTGTGGTAGGGTTAAGTATCGAGTTTTGGCAGCGGATTATGGAAAAGGGGACTTGGAATGTTCTATGTTGTCTATAGTCTATGGTGCAGCATTGGATGACGGGAGAAAATAACTTTGGATTCATGGAAGAATTATCAGAATGGGTGTACCCGCTGAAGATAAGAATATGCGCACAAGTAAAGTATGTGATGGTTCGTAGGTTTTGAGACAGCGTGGTCTCGTGAAATAAGGTCACTCCGGATGAGTGCGGGTTTGGGTTCATTATGTTTTAAATAGAGCTATTACTAATCCTACGGCAAGTTTGAAGTAAATTAAAGGAAGTCGGATCGGTTAGCAATGGTTGAACTGCATGATAGTGGCAATGATCAGTTCCTTCAGCGTGTTGAGTTATACATGTGATTGGTGGAAGTACGTGCGAGGTTTGACGGCCTCTGTAATAGATTTTATTTGGAGGAATTCGAGAATTATGGCATGTTATCTATAGATGGATCCCGGAAGAATTATGGTGGTTTAGACCACCACTCGAGGTTTGTATTATGTGCGGTTATGGGAATTCAGCTACGTGTGGCAATGGTTCTCCTGAAATGAGTTAAGTGAAAAGTTTCTATATGATGAAGTGTGTACCCTATTGGTGGTTCGGGAGTTATGATGAAATTCTTGTACTCTTGCGTATTGGTATGTTAGGTGCAGTGAGCGGCATGGGAATTGGAGGTTGAGGATCTAGGTTGCAGTTTATGTCGACAATAATTTCAAGAGCTCGGATGAGCATGGAAGAATTCAGATGTTTAGAGTGAGATGGTATTGTCTTCAGGGTCACCTGAGATCGGTGTCCTGTGTAAGAGGCTTGGTGTACTGGTTTGCGGATTCCCGATTCTCTTTAAGCATTAGTATGGCCGGTAGTATGGATATGCAGACTTGCTACCTAGGCGAAATGGTCATGGGAGGATACCCCACGAAGGGATTTGTATAAGAATGACATGTCAGTCACTTGATTGTTAAATATTGAGATCGAATATGGAGGTCATGGTAATATCACAAGTGCGAGAGTTTATGCCTGAGAGGCATTCTATTCCTTGGGATGTGGACCATGTGAGTTCGTTTCGGATTTGACGGTTGTTCTTATGTGCCGTGAATAGGTCATTATGGGTCCTTGAGGGGCTATTTAGCCAAGCATGGTGTGATCAGAATCGGTTTGAGGTCCGTGGATGGATCTAAACGTGAATGTGGACCCTATATCAGGTAGGATGTGCTCATTTCAGCATAGCGTCATTTCCGGAAGGGCCTTCGGGCCTTGGATGATATTTCTGTTGTCAGGCCTTTTGTGTAGTCTCTATTGTGCCATGTGGGTTATGAGGAGGTTTTATTATTCGCACTAGTATTGATATCTCGTATAGTTTGTGGTGTTATGTGAGCAGGATGGCTCTCGAGATGCAGATCATATATCGCACCTTAGTTGTGCTTGGGTTTTATAGCACGTGACGCTACACGACTCACCAGGATTTGTATTATGCACTTGGCATGCTTATGATTGATATTCGGGCACTTCGTGAGTATAAGTGTTACGGCTCGATGTCTGTTTTCTTTAGATTGTTATGTGTGGATCGGATGGCATGCCGCCACAGGTATATGGTTAGATCGGGTGGCACGCCGCCTCGGGTATCATGGTTGGATCGGGTTGCACGCCGCAACAGTATCATGTGTGGATTGGGTTGCACGCCGCAACAGTGTGTTATTGAGTACAGTTTTCCTACATCTATTATTGTGTGTTTTGCATCTCGTTTCCTGAGGAAGGTTCATAACATCTTTTCGGTTATTTAAATTAGTTGCTTGGATTGAGTAGATCTTTCCAGAGTTCATTTCCTTATATATCACATTCGAGTTTGTAGCTTGTTGGCACATTGTTGCATCCTATGAGACTTTTGGCAGTGGCTGAGGTGGCTTATTACCTAAGCAGCCTGTACTGGGTGAGACGAGATTATTAGACCTAGGATCAGTGCGATCAGATTTATATGAAGCATATTAAAGAGTAAATATTGTTATTTAGTCCATAATGAGGTAACGGTTCTTGTCGAGAGGAGAGACTCCATAAATTGTGATTCGGCAGGTGGTTATGAGTTCTACACATCTTCTCTGTCGTGGCAGTATTGCGAGAGTTAAAGCAAGGCTTAATTGGTCATGAGGTATACCACGGGCTTCAGGTCAGTAGAAATATTAGTTGTTGTACCTTGGAAAGATTGCCTTAGGCAAATGAGTTACGCGATGCATGGTAAGAATTCAGTAAGGGTATACAATCATGTGTTGGTACATCATGTAGTGATGGATGTTGTGTTTGTATGTTAGAAACAGACCTGTAGAGAATTTCATATGTTAGAATTTGGCTCTAAGGCTTATTTGACTAGATAAAAGGGAGGATTTTTAGGTTTGCTCGAGAAAATGTGCTCAACTGGGTTGTGGTAGCACAGGTAGGTGCATGAGATGTTAAACAATGATTTTGAACAAACTCCAGAGCATTTCTTAGCACGTTCGAGGAGGAACGTATGTTTAAAAGGGAGAGAATGTAACAACCCAACCGGTCATTTTGAACTCTAGCACGTCATTTAGCTGTTTGAGACCCTGAGCAGCTTCACTTCAGGTATTATGACTTGTATGCGTGGTCGGGATTTAATTTTGGGAAATTCGGAGTTAATTTGGAAAGAAAACTCTAATTTCAGAAGCTTTAAGTTGAAGGAATTGACTAAAGTATGATTTTTGAGTAGACGACCTCGGAATCGGGATTTGAAGGTTCATACTAGTTCGTATGATGATTTTTGACCTAGGCGTATGTCCGTATTGGGTTTTGGATGACCCGGGAGCGTTTTAGAGCCGATTGTGGAAGTTGGCATTTTGGAAGAATTTGATAAGAATTGGATTGAGGCGTAGTTCAATATTATCGATATCCGTTTGGAATTTCGAGTCTGGGAATAACTCTATATGGTGATTCTGGTATTGGGAACGCGTCCGGAAGTGGATTTGGAGGTCTGTGGGTCATTTCAGGGTGGCAAAAATTAGAAATTTGAAGGTTTTTTGAGAAGTTTGGCCGAGAAGTGGACTTTTTGATATCAGGGTCAGTTTCTGATCCCGGAAGTTGGAGTAGGTATGCAATGTCAATTATGTCTTTTGTGCAAAATTTGAAGTCAACCAGACGTGATTTGATAGGTTTCGGCATCGATTGTAGAATTTTGAAGTTTCAAAGTTCATTAAGTTTGAATTGGAAGGTGATTCTTATTTTAGCGTTGTTTGATGTAATATAAAGGCTCGAACAAGTCTGTTTTATGATTTCAAACTTGATGGTATATTTGGACGGGGCCTCGAGGGGCCCCGATGCCGTTCGGACGATGCACAGAATGAGTTGGAAACTCAAAAGGGCTACTAGTTGTATCAGTTTTGGTGTAACCGCACATGCGATCTTTGGGCCAAAGGTGTGAGGGTTCGGTCGCAGAAGTGGCTCTGAAGCGTTTGGACACGGACTGCAGGTGTGGAATTTCGTGCGCACCCACGAATGTGCAGGTGCGAGGAGGAAAGGCGCAGGAGCAGGACTATGTGCAGAAGTGGCACGCTTGCCGCAGAAGCGGGCTCCTATCCGTAGAAGCGGCCCTCCCTGGGCTTGAAGTCCTCTGCATAAGAGGACCAAGCACCGCAGGTGTGATACCACAAATGCAGCCAACGCACTGCATGTGCGAAGATCACTGGGCATTGAAGTTTTTATAAAACGGGATTTTGGCCATTTTTATTTCATTTCCTCCATGAGAGCCGACCTTGGAATGGTTTTGGTGTACCATTTTCACTGTTCATAATGAGGTAAATGATTTCTACCACTTGTGAGTTAAATATACGAATTTAGGCTTGCAAATTCATGGAAATTTGTAGAAGTTTGGGATTTTGAAGAAAAACCTAGAAATTGGTATTCTTGGATTTTGATCACGAATTTGGGCATGAAATTGAGAATAAATTATATATTTGAGTTCGTAGTGCTATGGGTAGTTCTTGTCTTCGAAACTTTTCCAAATCCGGGCACTTGGGCGTTGGAAAGTTTTCGAGCGGAGTTGGAAATTGTTATAAATTGATTAATTATGAGTATTAGAGTATATTTTGATTGGGTTTCATCTTATTTGACTAGTTTTGGATCGGCGGTCACCGGTTTGAGGTGTTAGGGCAGTGTTGGAGCCGATTTTGGAAAGTTGGAGTGAGGTAAGTCTCATGTCTAACTCTGTGAGGGGGAAACTAACCCTAGGTGGTATATTTGATGTGTACAACTTGCTGCGGGACTACGTACGCATGAGGTGACGAGAGTCCGTACGTAGTTAGATTCATGTTATTGTCCGGGTAGACTTAGGTTCACACTATGTTGTACTTGTACTATATGGGTTATCCTTGATTGTTAAATTCCTTATTTTACATTTCTACTTGAGACTAGACTTGCTATTGTAGAGACTTCACGATTTCACGATTAGTCACTAAACAACTTTACTCCGCCTACGGCATGTTGTTGTGATATATATACTTCATTGAAAAGTTTTTCTTAAAGAAATTACAACTCACACGTTTATTCATGAGTTGGTTCAAGGACCAGTCAAAGCTTCATATTCTAATGGGATCGGGTCGTTCGCCTCGGCAGGATTATATATTTCACTCTTATCGGATCGGCCCGATCGCCTCGGCAGGATTTATGTACCACATTCTCATGGGAGTGGGCCATATGCCTCGGCATTTCCTATATCATATCCTCATGGAATCGTGCGTAATAACTGGCAAGAAACCGCAGTATCTATAAATTTCCCCCTAATTCGAATTATAACAACCTGCTTGGTGAGATCCAGTATACATATATATATGCTCCGGTTAAGGAGGAATTTGCTAGTTAAGAGCTTGAGTTTATTGTAAGGAGGATAATTGTACCACATATTTACACTTGTTTATTTCATTTATTTACCTTGCCTCATATTTGCTCACCTCCTTACTTTACTTGATATAATTGGACCAC
Source organism: Nicotiana otophora (assembly GCA_000715115.1). Lineage (NCBI taxonomy): Eukaryota > Viridiplantae > Streptophyta > Magnoliopsida > Solanales > Solanaceae > Nicotiana > Nicotiana otophora. The sequence goes on along the minus strand of AWOL01S0049132.1, from coordinate 28,653 downwards.
TAGTGAGTGTCGATGTCGACCCCTCATCACTACTTCTCCGGGGTTATGTTAGATACTTACTGGGTACACGTTGACTAGTGGTACATATGTGACTAGTGGCCTTTTGAGAGTAGAGGCGCGTATGCATGTGGGGACTTACGTTAGCTGCATTCCATATTATGACCCGCAGTCAACAGAGTCTCCTTCAGAGTTATTTGTATATTTCTTCCTATCTAAGGTGTTTTCAAAGATCAATTTGAGGTCCCTAAGACAGCTTTTCGGACTCGGTATGGGCATTATGAATTCCTAGTGATGTCATTTGGGCTGACAAATGCCCTAGCAGCATTTATGGATTTTATGAATCGGGTCTTCAGACCCTATTTGGATTCTTTTGTGGTTGTATTTATGGATGATATATTGATTTACTCCCGCAGTCGAGAGTAGCATCAGCAGCATCTTCAGATTATGCTTCAGACTTTGAAAAATAATCAGTTATATGCCAAATTTTCGAAATGTGAATTTTGGTTAGAATCAGTTGCCTTTTTGGGGCATGTTGTATCGGTAGAAGACATAAAAGTGGATCCTAAGAAGATTAAGGCAGTTCAGAATTGGCCTAGACCAACTTCAGCTACAGAGATCCGAAGTTTCCTGGGTTTGGCAGGTTATTATCACCGGTTCATGGAGAGGTTTTCATCCATAGCATCCCCACTGACCATAGTGACCCAGAAGGGTGCCCCATTAATATGGTCAGACGAGTGTGAGTTGAGATTTCAGAAGCTCAAGATTTCTTTGACTACGGCGCCAGTGTTGGTATTACCCACATATTCAGGATCTTATACGGTTTATTGTGATGCATATCACATTAGGCTTGGTGCAGTATAAATGCAAGATAGCAGAGTGATTGCATATGCATCGCGGCAGTTAAAGATTCATGAAAAGAATTACCATGTTCAGGACTTAGAATTGGTAGCCATTGTTCATGCACTGAAGATTTGGAGGCACTACCTTTATGGTGTTTCGTGTGAGGTATTCACTGATCATCGTAGTCTACAGTACCTATTCAAACAAAAAGATCTCAATTTGAGGCAGAGAAGATGGTGGGAGCTGTTGAAAGATTATGATATCACCATTTTGTATCACCCCGGAAAGGCCAATGTGGTGGCCGATGCTTTGAGTAGAAAGGTTGTGAGTATCGGCAACCTTGCGTATATTCCGGTTGGTGAGAGGCTATTATCTTCAAATGTTCATACGTTGGCCAATTAGTTTATGAGGATAGATGTTTTAGAGTCCTGTCGGATTCTAGCTTGCACGGTAGCTCGGTCTTCCATGTATGAGCGTATCAGAGAGCAACAGTATGATTATCCTAATTTTCTTGTCCTTAAGGACACGATGTGGCACGGTGATGCCAAACAGGTTTTTGTAGGGGGAGATGGAGTTCTGCGGATGCAGGGTCGTATTTGTGTGCCTAATGTGGATAGGCTTCGTGAATTAATTCTTGAAGAGGCACAATGTTCCTGGTATTCTATTCATCTAGGTACCGCCAAAATGTATCAACATTTGTGGCAACATTATTAGTGGAGGAGAATGAAAAAGGATATAGTTTCATATGTAGGTCAGTGTCTGAATTATCAACAAGTCAAGTACGAGCATCAGATACCCAGTGGTTTGCTTCATAAGTTAGAAATTCCTGAGTGGAAGTGGGAGCGTATCACTATGGATTTTGTTATTGGACTCACACGAACTCAGAGGAAGTTCGATGCAGTATGGGTCATTGTGGAAAGGTTGACCAAGTTAGCACATTTCATTCCAATGGCAGTTACCTATTCTTTAGAGTGGTTAGATGAGATTTACATCCGCGAGCGAGATTGTCCGCCTTCACGGTGTGCCTGTGTCTAGTATTTTTGATCGAGGTATGCAGTTCACCACACACTTCTGGAGGGCTGTACAGCGTCAGTTAGGCATGCGGGTTAAGTTGAGTACAACATTTCATCCACGGACAGATGGACAGTCAGAGTGCACTATTCAGATATTGGAAGATATGCTTCGCGCTTGTGTTATAGACTTTGGAGGTTCTTGGGATCAGTTCTTGCCACTTGCGGAGTTTGCCTATAATAACAGCTACCAATCGAGCATTTAGATGGCTCCGTATGAAGCATTATACGGGAGGCTATGTCGTTCGCCATTTGGGTGGTTTGAACCGGGCGAGGCTCGATTGTTGGGTACCGATTTGGAACAGGATGCCTTCGATAAGGTCAAGGTTATTCAGGATCGACTTCGCACAGCCTAATCTAGGCAAAAGAGTTATGCCGACCGTAAAGTTTGTGACGTTACATTCATGGTAGGAGAAAGAGAATTGCTCTGGGTTTCACCTATGAAAGGTGTAATGAGATTCGGAATGAAGGGAAAGTTGAGCCATAGGTATCATCAGACCCTTGAAATTCTTTAAAGGGTGGGTGAAGTAGCCTATAGGCTTGCACTACCACCCAGTTTATCAGCAGTTCATCCGATGTTCCATGTATCCATGCTCCAGAAATATCATGGTGATCCGTCCCATGTATTAGATTTCAGCTCAGTCTAATTGGACAAAGATTTGACTTATGAAGAGGAGCCAGTAGTTATTCTAGCCCAGCAGGTCCGACAGTTGAGGTCTAAGAGTTATCCTTCAGTTCGGGTGTAATGGAGAGGTCAGTCGGTTGAGGCAGCTACCTGGGAGTCCGAGTCGGACATGCGTAGTAGATATCCACACCTTTTCACCAGCTCAGGTAATTTTCTAATTCCGTTTGAGGATGAACGTTTGTTTTAGAGGTGGAGAATGTGATAACCTAATATGTCATCTTTAATTTTAAACATTTATTTCTATATTCTGAGACCTTGAATAGCACCTTTCAGCATTGCTCGACTTGTGTGCGCAGTCCGTAATTTTTTCCAAAAAGGTTTTATGAGAAAAATTGATTAAACATTGATGATCCAAGTTTGACTGATGTTTGACTTTGTTGATACTGTGTCTGTATTTTGGTTCCAGAACTTGGAATAGGTTCATTACTATATTTATGACTTCTCAAGCCTAAAGAAGAAATATCACTTACAATTGGTTCCAAAGATTTATCATGCGCAAATTATGCCGAGGTCGTACGGCCCGATCCAACATAATATTTTAACTATGCAATGCCGAGGGTCGAGCGGCACGAACCATAGATGCATTTATCTGCTACCGAGGCATTCGGCCCGCTCCACAAAAGAGAAAACACATTAAACAACCAATTCAAGATTTATTAAGGGCCAAATATTCCAAGAATTACAAATTCTCATTTTAACTGTCACAATTCCTTTATCAAGTTTCTAAGTGTTTTAAACAATTAAATTAACAAGTAGGACACAAACATCGCAAGTACAACATGATATGGGTCCTAGACTACCCGAACATAAGCATAATAGTAGCTATGCACGGACTCTCGTCACCTCGCGTATACGTAGACCCCACAAATAGAAGCACATAATAATTTGTTTCACTATGGGGTTAATTCCCTCTTACAAGGTTAGAAAGGAGACTTATCTCGCTCTTAAATTCCATAACCGGCTCCAAAGCCCTTCTAACAACTCAAATCAATTCCCATCGCTCCAAAACTAATCAACAAAGGTGAAAATCCATAAATATATACTCTAATACTCATTATAAATCAATTTCCAACACCTCTCGAAATGTCGATAAAACTCACCCTCGGGCCCACATGCCCGGAATCCGAATATTTTCAAAGACAAACACTACCCATAGCACTACGAACTCAAATATATAATTTATTCTCAATTTCATGCCCAAATTCATGATCAAAATCCAAGAACACCAATTTCTAGGTTTTTCTTCAAAATCCCAAATTTCCACAAATTTTCATGCTTCAATCCATGTATAAATCTTGTATTTAACTCACAATACGTGGGAATCACTTACCTTGACATGGATGATGCAAATCCATCCTTGAAGCCCTCCAAAATCGCCCCAACCAAGTGAAAAAATGAGAGAAGAAGAGCCAAATCCCGCTATTAAAACGATTCTGCCAAACGATCTTTCGTATCTGCGGTGCCTTGGATGCATCTGCGGTCCCGTACCTGCGAAAAAATCCTTGCAGGTGTGCATTTCCCTTACCTGGCCTAGCTCTACATCTGCAGACAAAAGGGACCGCTTTTGCAAGTCCATCCGCTCATGCGACTACTTATCTCGCTCATGTGGTCATGCAGGTGCGCCAAAACTTCCGCACCTGCGGTGGCTGGGCTGCCCTCACTCTTTCACTTCTGCAGCTCGTAGCTCGCACCTGCGGTTGGCCAAGCGCAGGTGCGATTTTGACAGTAACTGAGAGCTTCAACTGTTGCTCCCAATTTCCAACTTGGTTCGAGCCTCGTCCGATTGCCACTTGGAATCGCAAACGGACATCGATAACATTGAAATACGCCTCAACCCAATTTTCATGAAATTCTTCCAAAATGCCAACTTTCACAATAGGTGTCGAAACGTTTCCGGGTCATCCGAAACCCGATACGTACATACGCCCAAGTCCAAAATCATCATAAGAACCTGTTGGAACCTTCAAATCCCGATTCCGAGGTCGTTTACTCAAAAATCATACCTTAGTCAATTCCTCCAACTTAAGGCTTCCGAAATTAGAATTTTCTTTCCAAATCAACTCCGAACTTCCTGAAATTTAATTCTAACCACACGTACAAGTCATAATACCTAAAGTGACGCTACTCAAGGCCTCAAACCACTGAATGACACGCTAAAGCTCAAAACGACTGGTCGGGTCGTTACATTCTCTCCCACTTAAACATATGTTCGTCCTCGAACATGCTTAGGACTGCTCTGGAGTTGTCTAAAATAATTGTTTAACACCTCGTGCACCTACCCATGCTACCACAACTCAGTTGAGCACATTAGCTCGAGCAAATCTGAAGATCATTCCCTTTAGTTAGGCAAAAAGCCTTAGAGCCAAATTCCAACATCCAAAATTCTCTACTAGGTCTGCTTCCAACATACGAACACTGTTTCAAACACTACACGATGTACCAATACATGATTGTATACTCTTACTGAATTCACACTATGCACCGCATTATTCACATTCCCTTAATAACATCCTCTGACAACAATAGCCGAAATCCCACGAGTCTTATGCTCGTGACACACCTATAAGTCTTGTTCCAACTCTTGAAATGCCACGACAGAGAAGATGTGTAGAACTCATAACCACCTGTCGAATTACAATTTATGAAGTCTCTCCTCCCGACAAGAACCATTACCTCATTCTAGACTGAATAACAATATTTACTCTTTAATATGCTTCATATAAATTAGATCGCATTGATCCTAGGTCCAATAATCTCGTCTCACCCAGTACAAACTGCTCAGACAATAAGCCACCTCAAACACTGCCAAAAGTCTCATATGATGCCACAATGTGCCAACAAGCTACAAACTCGAATGTAAATACATAAGGAAACGAACTCTGGAAAGATCTACTCAACCCACATAACTAATTTAAACAACTGAAAAGATGTCATGAATCTTTCTCAGAAAATACGGGACAAAACACACAAGAATAGAAATAGGGAACTGTGCTCAACATCACGTTGTTGTAGCGTGCAACCCGATCCACACATGATACCGTTGCGGTGTGCAACCTGATCCAACCATGATACACATTGAGGCGTACAACCCGATCCAAACAACATCTCTGTGGCAGCGTGCCACCCGATCCACACATAATAATAAATAAGGAAATACCCATCAAGCCAGAAATGTTTTATACTTAAGAAATACCTGAATATCAACCACAAACACGCGACGTGCATAATACAAATCCTGGGGAGACGGGTAGCATCATACGCTATAGAACTCAAGCACAACTAAGGTGCGATATATGATCTACATCTCGACAGCTATCCTGCTCACATAACACCACCGATACGCGGGACCTCAACATATTGTACAAATAATCAAGATGTCTCACGACCCACATGGCACAATAAAGTATTACATTAAATAGCTGCCGACGAAATTAACATCACATGCATGAATATTCCTCCATAAGGAATGTTATGCTGAATGAACACACCCAGGCTAGTGTAGAATACACATCCACATGTGGACCCATCAACGGACCTCAAACTTATTCTTATCATACCATGCTTGGGAAAATACCCTCTGAAGGATCAACGATGACCTTTTTCCTATGACACACAAGAACAGCCGTCGAATCCGGAACAAACTTCCATAATTCACAACCAACTGAAAAGAGTGTCTTTCAGGCCTAAACTCTCACATTAGCGATAGTACCAAATCTCCATACTTGGTTCCAATCTTTAATCAATCAAGTGATTACATGTCACACTTATACATTCTTTCAGAGGGATACGCTCCCATGACCTTTGCACCAGGTAACAAGTCTGCACATCCATACCACTGGCCACACTAATGTTGTAAAGCAAATCAAGAAGCTGCAAATTAGTACACAAAGTCTCTTACACTGGACACCGATCTCAAGTAACGCTAGAGACAATACCAGCTTACTCTAAACATTTGAATCCTCTCCTGCTCATCCGAGCTCGTGACATTCTTGTCAATATCGAACCGCAACCTTGATCCTTAGCTTCCAATTTCCCATGCCGCTCACTGCACCTAACATGCCAATACGTGAGAGTACCATAATTCCATAATAACCCCTGATCCACTAATAGAATAAATACTTCATCATATAGAAACATTTTACTTAGCTCATTTCAGAAGAACCAATGCAACACGTAACTAAATTCCCAACCCGTAGAAAATACATCCTCATGTCGTGATCTAAACGGCCATAACTCTTCCAGAAATCCCTTTACACAACAAAGCCATACGAATCGAATACCTCCCAAATCAACCAAGTTGTAGTGGCTCTCAAGCCCAAGTGTACAACCACAAACTACATTATAACTTCACGCTGGAGAAGCTGGTCATTGTCATAACTGTGTTGATTCAACCATTACCAATCGAGCCACTTCTTCTAATTTACTCGGGACTTGCCCTAGAAATAATAATAGCTCCATTCAAAACATCATGAACCCAAATCCACACTCATCTTGAGTGACCTTATTTGATGAGTCCACGTTGTCTTCAAAACCCACGAACCATCTCATATCCTCCTTATGCGTATATCCGCATCTTCAACTAGTACACCCATTCTGAAAATCCCTATATGAATCCGAAGTTATTTTCTCACATTCCTCCAATGGCACACCGCAGACCGAAGATAACGTAGAACACTCCAAGCCACTTTTCATAATCCACTGCAAAAGCTCTATACTTAACTATACTACTGGTTTGAAATCCTTAGGCACCGCACTTTGAATTTTGAACCCACTAGAAACATTGTTAAGAGTCACCCACTCTGACTTGTTCCCAATTATGATCAAACTCCAAGGCCCTGCTAGCACATGAACACCTTCTCAAAGAAGCACTCGGCTGACTTATTTCCCTTGTACATCACATCTACATGAAATATAAACTTCGAGTCTTCCCAAAGCCTGAACATGAATAGATAAGTCCAATTATAGCACACATCCCTCAAACCCTTTGCTCAAATTACCAGTGATGTTCTCTTTCTAAGTCATAACAACCCACCAATATGCCAATAATTCGAAACCTCACAAGTAGATAACCATGTAATCCAATCGTAGGTGGTGGGGCTCTCCCACTTAGCTTGGAGCTACCATTGTATAACTTTGGAACCCACTGAGACTCCTTATCCCCCATTGACATGATTTTGCACAATCAACCCGCCAAATTCCTCGAAATCCTTATGTTAAACATTTCATGAACATTCTAAATCACTAGCCACATTCACATATCCGACCTCTTACTGGATAGCTAGTAAGATCCTTGGTAGAGGCTTCATCAACACCACACGACTGCTAACCTGATCACAGGAGATAACCCACCTATAAAAATTACATGCCGACATCTTCCAACAACGCTGCCCCGAGTACAATTACTACGAAACCAATAAACCCTCCTGAGCCCGTGCTCATTCATCAGCTGTACAAATCCATTCACTACCCATTGATATCAACTAAAGGTGTGATGATACATTCCAATTCAAGTCATGTTGCCTCCCTCTTTATATTAAGCAACCCCCTCCTATCGTATCCAACCTTCCTCAGTAGTAGCCAATATTCCAAATTAGTCTGTAGTCCTAGTCACTGTCCACCATGAATCCCAAATCACTCTAGACTTTCCCCAAGGCATGTAGTTATCCTACCACATAACCCATATGTTACTTTGCCACTCTCTCACTTTGGTCAAATCCTCTCCTTTAAGCAACTACTCAACTTCTGTTTCTCACACTTGGCCTTCTATAATTTTAACCACCGCAAGACACCTTCCACATGTCCTTCCTCATCCTTCACTGCCTAGTTGTTTCCTTAAATCAAAATTTATCTCTGTAGCACTTGAACCAATTGATCGCTACTAACCTTAAACCTTTCCGAAGATCATCTTGCTCGAGCCATCAGCACTAGAAACACTGATTCGATTCCAAAATCGCTACACCCAGTTATTTCTGACAACTGCCTCTCCGGCACCATTTCACAATACCCCGCCCCGAAGGCGAATTGAAGAAGACTACAATATCGGCAAACTTAACGCATCCAATCCAGGATGACGATGCCACATCACAGATGAAAATTCTACCGCACTCGAAATACCCAGTCTCGTTACTCCATCAACACAAACTTGAACGTTCGTAGTCTGATTGCCTCTCCTCTACCGGAACTAAATGCTAAACCTCTAAGCCGTGAAATCAGAAGTCCTTCTATCAAGTAATTTACTATCACGATCCATAGATAAGCACCCTACCATTGTACCAACACTATGCGATAGCAATACACGAATCATCATAACAACCAGTGCCAAATCTCAAACCATAGGCAACACTGATACTGAACTAAAATGACAGAACGGCCTTCCGCAAGGTGATGACAATAACCCAATCAAATACGCAGGGAGAAATATCTCGCACCACATCTGCAGTACCACTAAAATTCCTCGATTCCAAATTTATAACAAGTGCTTCACGTTGCACAAGATTGAATAGGAAGGAAATGAAGGCATAAGCCTCAAAGGAATCAAATCGCACGATGAGGAATCAAGAAGGGAAGTGCTCCTAACAATCCTTTAGCCTCTCAAAGATAAGTACACATGTCTCTGTACTGATCCACGAGACTCTGCTAGACTCGCACATGACTTGAGAGACCTAAGTGAACCTAGTGCTCTGATACCATGTTGTCACGACCCAAAATCCATTCAAGGTCGTGATGGAGTCGGACACCGCTATCAGGCAAGCCAAAAATAAATACTTAATTTGGTTCTCATTTTTTAATATTTTTGAAATCATATTTCCTTCAATTAAATAGTATAATATAGAATTTATAGAGTAAATAATAATATTTTTAACAATTGCAATACAGGACAACCCATAATCACCCCAAAACAAGGTGTCACAAGTGAATGAGCCTCAATTAGGAATGCAAAATAAAATACAACATCTGTCCGGAATACAAATTTGGATAGGAGAAATATAAATACTCTGAAGGAGACTCTGTTGGTTGCGGATCGTAGTATAGAATGCATCTCACCTAAGTCCCCGTGATAACCGCACCTCTGCGCCCACAAGGCCACTAGATATATACGTACCTGCACAAAATGTGCAGCAAGTGTAGTATGAGTACGTACATCAACGTGTACCTAGTAAGTATCCCGTCTAACCTCGAAAAAAGTAGTGATGAGGGGTCCACTCCGACACTTACTATAGGCTAACAATAAATACGGATATTATGCTTAAGCATGGATTGTATGAAATAGCTGTAAACTCAATAACAAGAAGTGAGTGGGCAATTCTTTTATTAATAGGAAATGTTTCTAACTTATTCTCGTTATTTAACAATTTATATCTCAAGCCCAAAGAAGCAATATCAATTATAATTGGTTCCAAAGATTTATCATGCGCAAATTATGTCGAGGTCGTATAGACTGATCCAACATAATATTTAAATTGTACACTACCGAGGGTCGAACGACACGAATCATAGATGCATCTATCTGCTACCGAGGCATTCGGCCTGCTCCACAAAAGATTAAACACATTAAACAATTAATTCAAGATTTATTAAGGGGCCAATATTCCAAGAATTAAAAATTCTCATTTTAACGGTCACAATTCCTTTTTAGAGTTTCTAAGTGTTTTAAACAATTAAATTAACAAGTAGGACGCAAACATCACAAGTACGACATGATATGGGACCTAAACTACCTGGACATAAGTTTAATAGTATCTACGCATAGACTCTAGTCACCTCGTGCGTACGTAGTCCCCACAAATAGAAGCACATAATAATTTGATTCACCTATGGGGTTAATTCCCTCCTACAAGGTTAGAAAGGAGACTTAACTCGCTCCGAAATTCCATAACCGGCTCCAAAGCCTTTCCAACAACTCAAACAAATTCCCATCGCTCCAAAACTAGTCAATAAAGGTGAAAATTCATAAATATATACTCTAATACTCATTATAAATCTATTTACAACAATTTTCAACTCCGCTTGAAAAGTCAATAAAAATCACCCTCGGGCCCACGTGCCCGGATTCCGAAAATTTTCGAAGACAAACACTATCCATAGCACTACGAACTCAAATATATAATTTATTCTCAATTTCATGCCCAAATTAGTGATCAAAATCCAAGAACACCAATTTCTAGGTTTTTCTTCAAAATTCCAAATTTCTACAAATTTTCATGCTTGAATCCATGTATAAATCATGTGTTTAACTCATAATTCACGGGAATCACTTACATTGACATAGATAATGAAAATCCCTCCTTAGATCCCTCCAAAATCGCACCAACCAAGTGAAAAAATGAGAGAAGAATAGCCAAATCCCGCTCTTAAAACGATTATGCCCAGTGATTTTTCGCACCTGCAGTGCCTTGGCCGCATCTGCGGTCCCGCACCTATGACAAAATCCTCGCAGGTGCGTATTTCCCTTAACTGAACCAGCTCCGCATCTGCGGACAAAAGGGACCACTTATGTGAGCCCATTCGCTCCTGTGACTACTGCTCTCACACATGCGGTCACGCAGGTGCGCCAAAACATCCGCACTTGCGGTGGCTGGGCTACTATAACGACCCGACCGGTCATTTTGAATATTTTCACATCGCTCAATAGTTTGAGGGTATGAGTATAATGTACTTTGACTTGTGTGAATCATCGGTTTTGGTTTGCAGGTATTTCGGAATCAAATTGGAAGAAAGAATTTTATTGTTGAAGCTTTAAATTTGGAGACTTGACCAAGTTTGACTTTTAAGTATTTGACCTTGGTTTGGAATTCTGATGATTCCATTAGCTTCTTTAGGTGATTTTTGACTTAGGAGCGCGTCCAGAATGTGATTTGGAGGTCCGTAGTGGAATTAGGCTTGAATTGGCGAAAGTTGGAAATTCGGTGATTTCGGTCGATAGTGGAATATTTGATAGAGGGGCTGGAATGGAATTCCGGAAGTTGGAGTAGGATCGTAGTGTCATTTATGATTTGTGTGCAAAATTTGAGGTCATTCGGACGTGATTTGGTTGATTTCGGCATCGATGGTCGAATTTGGAAATGTAGAAGTTCTTAGGCTTGAATCCGAGAGTAATTTGGTGATTTGATGTTGTTTTGAGTGATTTGAAGGTTCGACTAAGTTTTAATGTTGATATATGACTTGTTGGTAGTTTTGGTTGAGGTCCCGAGGGCCTCGGGGTGATTCCGAGTGGTTAACGGATTTGTTAAAGTTGGAAAACACAACTGAAGTTGTTGCTACTGATATATCCGCACATGCGGAAGGGGGAGTCGCAGGTGTGAGGTCGCTGGAGCGCATGAGGAGTTCGCAGGTGCAGGAAGTGCTGAGCTAGGCAGGATGCACAGGTGCGAGATAGTGGTCGCATATGCGAGCCCGCAGGTGCGAGACCTGGGGCGTAGATGCGAACAAGGGGATTTTGGCTGGCTTCGCAGATGTGGAGTCTTACGCGCAGGTGCGAAAGGTTGGCCGCAGATGCAGAACCTGGGATCCTAAGTGAGTTCTGCACCTGCGATGAAACTTCTGCAGATGTGGTGGAGCAGAAGTGAGAATTTGTCCGCGTGTGCGAAAGGCCTGGGGAGAAACCATAAATAGCACACTTCGCGAATTTGGCTCATTTCCACTATTTTCAAGTCGGGTTTTGGAGCTTTTGGAGTGATGTTTGAAGGGTGATTCAGGGCTATCAGTGAGGTAAGATGCTTGAGCTCTAATACTCATATATATATGGTGATTTCCCGTTGTTTAATCATTTAATTAGTGAAAATGAGGGGTTAGGGCTTGGGATTTTGGAGAGCTTAATTTAAGGATTTGAAGGACCAAACGATGTCGGATTTTGATAAATTTTATATGTATGGACTCGTGAGTGAATGGGCTTTCTAGTTTTGTAAATTTTGTCAGATTTCGAGACATGGGCCCGGGGGGTGGGTTTGAGCCAATTTCGGGGTTTTGGTCTGAATTGGTAGTTTTTCTTGTAGAATTCATTCCATTAGCGTATATTAATGGTATTGTACTGATTGTGGATAGATTCGGAGCATTTGGAGGCCGAATCGAGAGGCAAGAGCATCGCAGGGTAGAGATTTGACCGGTTTGAGGTAAGTAACAATTATAAATATAGTCTTGAGGGTATGAAATCCCGAATTTCGTATCATTCTACTATTTTGAGGTGACGCACATGTTAGGTGACGGGCGTGTGGGCATGCACTGTTGGGGATTGTGACTTGGTCCATCCCANCCGTTGTTTAATCATTTAATTAGTGAAAATGAGGGGTTAGGGCTTGGGATTTTGGAGAGCTTAATTTAAGGATTTGAAGGACCAAACGATGTCGGATTTTGATAAATTTTGTATGTATGGACTCGTGAGTGAATGGGCTTTCTAGTTTTGTAAATTTTGTCAGATTTTGAGACATGGGCCCGGGGGGTAGGTTTGAGCCAATTTC